>CAWUFW010001605.1:2622500-2715119 GCA_963921515.1 Calotriton arnoldi | reverse complement strand
CACCATATCCTTTCACAAATCTTCTGTAGTACCCTGTCAGGCCCAAGAAAGCTCTGACCTGAGTCTGGGTAGTTGGAGCAACCCAGTCCACCATGGTCTGGATTTTGCTCTGTAATGGTTGAACCTGGCCTCCACCCACAAGGTGGCCCAGGTACACAACCTTGCTCTGCCCTATCTGGCACTTAGTACCCTTGATAGTGAGGCCTGCTTTCTGCAGAGCCTTCAAAACATTCTTCAGGTGGACCATGTAATCCTCCCAGGTGGAGCTAAAGACAGCTATATCATCAAGATATGCTGCACTATAGGCTTCCAGGCCTGTAAGGACTTTATTCACCAGCCTTTGGAATGTGGCAGATGCATTCTTCAAACCAAAGGGCATTACAATAAATTGATAATGCCCACTAGGGGTTGAAAATGCTGTTTTTGGTTTGGCATCCTCAGCTAGTCTGATATGCCAATAGCAAGCAGTAAGGTCAAATGTACTCAAGAAATTGGCTGAGGCCAAAGTGTCAATAAGCTCATCTGCCCTAGAAATTGGATGAGCATCAGTCCTAGTGACTGCATTGAGTCCCCTGTAGTCAACACAAAACCTCATCTCTCTTTTACCACCCTGGGTGTGAGGTTTTGGTACCAAGACCACTGGACTAGCCCAAGGGCTATCTGAGGGCTCAATAACTCCCAACTCTAGAATCTTTAGGACCTCAGTCCTGATGCAGTCTCTGACATGGTCAGGCTGCCTGTAAATCTTATTTTTAACAGGTAGACTCTCACCTGTGTCCACTTCATGGGTGCACCAGATGTTCTGACTAGGAGTCAGAGAGAACATGTGTCTGTATTTATTGAGGACCTTCCTGCAATCAATCTGCTGTTGGTCAGTGAGGCTGCCTGCCAAAGCTACACCATCAACTGACCCATCATCAGGGTTCTGAGAGAGGAGATCAGGGAGAGGGTCACTCTCTTCTTCCTGTCCATCATCAGTTGCCATGAGCAAGCTCATGTCAGCCCTGTCTATGTACGGTTTGAGCCTGTTCACATGGAGCACCCTGTGGGGGTTCCTGGGAGTACCAAGGTCCACCAGGTAGGTGACCTCTCTCTTCTGCTCAAAAATGGTATGGGGTCCACTCCACTTGTCTTGGAGAGCTGCTGGGGCCACAGGCTCCAACACCCATACCTTCTGACCTGGCTGATAAACAGTCAGAACAGCCTTTTGGTCATGCACGGCTTTTTGTAATTCTTGGCTGGCCTCAAGATTTTTCCTGGCCTTCTTCATGTACTCAGTCATCCTGGAGCGGAGACCAAGTACATAGTCCACTATGTCTTGTTTAGGAGGTTTGAAAGGTAACTCCCATCCCTCCATCACTAAACACAAGGGACCCCTAACTGGATGCCCAAACAGAAGTTCAAAAGGGCTGTAGCCAACCCCCTTCTGTGGGACCTCTCTGTAGGCAAAAAGAAGGCAGGGCAATAGGACCTCCCATTTTCACCTAAGCTTTTCTGAAAGGCCCATGATCAAGCCCTTGAGGGTTTTGTTGAAGCTTTCAACTAACCCATTGCATTGTGGGTGATAGGGTGTGGTGAACTTATAGTTCACTCCACACTCCTTCCACATTGCAGTGATATAACTTGACATAAAGTGTGTACCTCTGTCAGTTAAGACCTCCTTAGGGAAACCCACTCTGGAACAAAATTCCCAGGAGGGCCCTGGCCACTACGGGGTCTGTAGTGGTTCTAAGGGTTATGGTTTCTGGATACCTAGTGGCATGGTCCACCACCACTAGAAGATAACTCTGTCCAACTGCTGTAGGAGCGTTCATGGGACCAATGATATCAATCCCAACCCTCTCAAAGGGAACTCCCACCACAGCTAGTGGTATGAGGGGGGACTTTGTGGTACCACCTGACTTACTACTGGCTTGACAGGTGATACAGGAGCGACAAAACTCCTTGGTGACCTCTGACATGTGAGGCCAGTGAAAGTGAGGGACAAGCCTGTCCCAAGTCTTACTTTGGCCTAGGTGTCCAGCTAAGGGAATGTCTTGTGCCAAGGTGAGTAGGAAGCCCCTAAACTTCAGAGGTATGACCAACCTCCTGGTGGCACCAGGCTTGGGGTCTCTACCCTCTGAGTAAAGGAGTCCCTCATCCCAATAGATCCTGTGGGATCCACTGACACTCCCAGCAGCCTCAGCAGCAGCTTGCTGTCTGAGGGGTTTGAGAGAGGGGCAGGTTTGCTGCTCCAAACTCAAGTCTGCCCTGGAAGGGCCCCCTGTCCCCAAGAACTCAACCTGATCAGGTTCAAGTTCATCTGAGACAGTTCCTTCACAGGGACTAAGATCATCTCTCTCCAGAGACTGATCCTCACTCTGAGTCTGGGGGCGAAGACACAGCTTTACCCCTCCTGCTCCTTCTCTTGGAAGGCCCTTGGTCCATTATTTCAGGATCCAGGGCCTGTTCAGTGTTAGTCAATTTGGCCTGTGACCTGGTCACAGCAAACACATCTGCAGAGATACCCAGCATTGCTGCATGAGTCCTTAGTTCCACCTCAGCCCAAGCTGAAGTTTCCAAATCATTGCCCAACAAACACTCCACTGGAACGTCTGAGCTAACCACAACTTTCTTAGGGCCAGTTACCCCTCCCCAGCTGAAATTAACAACTGCCAAGGAATGGTCAGTCCTGACATTGTTAGCATTGGTCACTTGGTACATTTCTCCAAGTATGATTTGGTCAGGGCCCACAAGATTCTCTGTCACCATAGTGACACTTGCACCTGTGTCCCTGTATGCCATGGTCTCCTTACCATTGATTAAAGGCTGTTGTCTGTATTTGCCCAGATTACTGGGACTGACAAATAAGGTGGCAAGATCCATGCCACCATCACAGACAAGCACAGCCTAAGCTGGAGTTCTGACTAGGCCAGAACCCAGCTCAGAGCCCAAGGTTAACCCCACTAATCCCTTGTTCCCTGTACCACCACTAGTACTTGTGCTAGGGGGCGCAGTTGCCTTAGGGGCAGTGGTGGTAGGAGGATTTTCCTTGGCTTTTGGACAAATCAGCATCTCTTGTCCAATGTGTTTTCTGTTTACAGAGATAACACCAAGGTTTCTTTTTGCCTTTACCTTAGTTAGATTGTGACTCCCCCCAGATGCAGGTTTTTGGGGCAATGATGAAGGCTGTTTTTGATCTTTACCCTTGTCCCACCCTTATCTCGAGTTTTAGAATCCGGTTTCTTTTGGTCACCACCATTGTTCTGGTTTTTCTGCTTCACCCTGGTTCTGACCCATTTATCTGCCTTCTTTCTCAATTCTTGGGGAGAAGTCAGATCAGAGTCAACCAGGTACTGATGCAATAACTGTTTTGGCAATTATTAAGGATCTGCTCCCTCATAATCAAATTGAACAATCCCTTGAATCATTCACTTTTCCGCCAAGCAACCAGCCTTCGAGAGCCTTAATGGCACTATCCACAAAGTCTACCCAATCCTGAGTCTGTGTCTTCTGGGTGTCTCTGAACTTAATCCTATACTGGTCAGTGGTTAAGCCAAACCCATCAATGAGAGCACTCTTCAAGACTGAGTAGTTGCCAGCATCCTCTTCTCTAACAGTGAGGAGCTTATCTCTACCTTTGTCAGCAAAGGAGAGCCACAAGATAGCTGCCCACTGCTAATGAGTGACCCTCTGAACTTTACAGGGCCTCTCCAAAGCAATTATTCATTTATGGATGTCATCCCCAAAAAGGGAGGGAGGGGCAATCTTGCTCAGTTTCCTATTATCAAAGGAATGTTCCTTAACTCTAGGGACACTGTCGCTGCCACCATGGGACTCTAGTCCCAACTTTTTTCTACCTCTCCGGACTTCTAGGGACTCTTTATCAAGGGCCAATTGCTCTTGCCTGAGCCTAAGCCTAGCTTTCTCAAGTTCAAGAAATTGGTATTCCCCATCATGAGTGGTCTCTCTTGCTAGATACAGAGATCCCTACAGACTGTCCTGAGTGATTACTTTCTGCAGAGGGAGATCTAGATCGCCTTGGTAAAATCTGCACTCTTCCAGGAGGAGTAAAGAAAGGGCCTTCATAGCCTCCTCCATTCTCCTCTTGAAGATCTGAGTTATCCAGGTGAGAACCATCAGGTTCTCCCTGGTCAGGGTTAGATTCCAGGTCATAAAAGATGTCACCTCCTGACCTGTCCTCATTCCCTGTCCCACCCACTTTGTCCTGTCCATCTGACCCAGGGGTCTTCCTTAGGTCATCTAACAGTAACACCTCTACCAGGTGTTGAGTGTTGGCACTTCTCCCTGTCTTCAACTTTCTAGAGGCACACAGGGCTTTCAATTCTTGGAATGAAAGCTCACTGTATCTAGACCGCAGAGAGCCACTGGCATCTCCTTTAGTAGACATACTAAGTGTAGTGGGGTGTTGCACCTACCTAACCTAGTAGGAACTAAACTCTCTGAGATTGGAGAAAGGGTGTGTGTACTAAACCCCTGACTTACCCAACCCTAAGTTCAGTAGAACGTATTCTAAGCTAGTATTATATGTACCTAGTACTAGTGGTTTTCAGTTAATCAGTACAAAGATTTATCTGGTAAAACAATGCAGGCTTGAGTCCCAACCGCTGCACACCAATGTGAGAAGTTGGCCTGGTATATGCTGTCCACTAATTAAAGTGGGCACCTTGCACCAGTCCAAACAACCCTTATGGTGATTTAAGAGGACAAAGATAACCTTAGAAAGCTATCCAAGTGGTAGCTATGGAGAGCAGCCTTCAGGCGCAGTCTTAAAGGAATGTTAAGCAGCTTGTTTTACCAGAATGCAACCTTACAGTATTGATTAAATGAAAGGAGAACCACTCAGTAGTTATAAAAATATGTATTTATTAATATAACACTCTCTAGTACGACACAGTATCTTCTACACGAAGATACTCACAAAGCACACAATACTGTAGCATAGAAACAATAGTAAATAGCACTAATACACAGTGGGCCCCAGGGGGGGACCAAACCATATACTAAATGGATGTAGAATCGCTGGGACCCCAAGGAACCACCCAAGGTGAGTAAGTAGGGACCCCACGGAGGATGGGTGCAGTGTGGGAACACGACCGCGTGCTCCGTACAATTCTATGGGAAAGTCGTGGTTGCAGTTTTAGAGTTTAACCCCTTCCATGCGGCACGAATCTTCGCGCTGTGCTGGGTTTTTTATTAGTGGGCGGGGATTCGACGTCTCCCGGCCGTCGTGCGCACATGCCCACTGTGACGCATGACGGCCGGGAGCCGTCATGAGCATACAAGGGGTTAAGGACCCTTCCTAGTGGACTTTGAAGAAACCCCGTGGAAGTTAGGAGTTTGGAGAGCCACCCCACCCGTGGATACCGTAGTACCAGAGTTACCTATCCCAGGGGAGCCGGGTGCATAGGTCTGAAGTGGCGTCGGAAACCGCCGTCGAACCCAATGGAGGACTTCGAAGAAGAGCCGCTGCTGGAAGGAAGAAAAGTGTCCGTTGGAATCCAAAGGTGGTTTCTTGTCGAAGAGTACCTGAAAGCAGAGGGGACAGAGTCTGTGTCACTCAGGAGTGACCAGGGGCTCGGTAGACAAATGCCCTTCGATGTCGGGTGCTTCAAGTGCGTTGAGGGGGTTCTTGACTCTGCAGCCACGGGGACCAGGAGACGTCGAGGACAAACAGGAGCCAGATACAAGCTGTCCCACGAAGGATGTCCAGTACTGAGGGGTCGTTGTCCGGCGGGAGCACCAACAAGCCTTGGCAACAGCAACCCATGCAGAAGGTCAAGGAAGGTTACGGTTCGGACCAGCAAGGTCCAGGAGACTCACCAAAGCCAGGGGAGTCTGGGGAGGCCTGGAGCAACCAGGGGAGCCCAAGAAAAGCAAAGTTGACCCTCAAGTGGACTCACAGGCCGGAGTCACAGGAGTCGCGAGAGGACCTCGAGCAATTTTACCAAACAGCAGCCACGGAGCACTCGGTGCGAGGGGGCCGGAGTTCTTGGTAGGAAATGATGCCAGAGGTTGGGGCTACTCGGAGCCCAATGCACTTGCTCGGGAAACGCCAAGAAGCATATGCACTTGCAAATTAACGAGGTGCACAGGGGTACGGGTATTGCAGCCACCACGAGGGATTCTGGCCTCAAACTTGGTAAGGGAGCAGCTCAGACCTTGAGGGACGTGGGAACCCACCTCCTGTGATGCTGGAGCCTACGGAGTCCGTAGGAGCTTAGGAGCAGCAGACCGGTCAGTCATGATGTGGTGCCTGCGGATGCAGGGGAGTGACTCCTTCACTCCAAGGGAGATATCTTCAGTTGTCCTTGATGCTCCACAGGTCCTGCACGGAGCCTGTATGGTGCACGGGCACAGACGATGCTTCAGACTGAGAGGGAGATGAAGTCGGGCCCAAACGAAGTCCAGAATGTCCAGACGGTCAAAGTTCAGTGGTTTCTAGTTCAGAATCTTGTACACGTCGAATCTAGGGTCCTACAGCCAGGTAAGCCCTTTTGTACCCACGGGAGAGGGTTGGACAGAGTCAGGGGACCCTCCCAGGGGAGGGTCTGGACAGTGGGGAGGTTACTCCCATGTCCTTTGTCCAGTTTCGCGCCAGAGCAGGAGCCAACGGCTCCCAGGACTAGTTTTAACTGGACTATGCACAGGGACAGCAAATGTGCCCATCATGCAGACCTTCGGTCGCTGGCAAGCGCACCCACCCAGCCCTAATGCACTAAATCCTGTCTGGGAGGTGGTCACACCTCGCTGTGACAGCATGCCTATTGTTCTGCCTTCCCCTGCTCGAGCTTGGCTCAGCAGCAGGAGGGCAGAAATGTGTCTCTGGTCGGCAGCAACCATTTTGTGCTGCCCGGGACTAGACGGCTGGTACCGGGAACACAAGGGACCCAACGAAGATCGCTTCTGAGGGGTGGAATCATACCTCCCACACCGGTATGGGGGTATGATTCCACAATGTTTGACACCAAAAACGATAGGGTTTGTTTCAGCCGTTTTAGAGTTAGTCATCACGCGGTCACATAATGCCACTCTATATGTTGTAAATGGCTGTTTCACTAACAACTCGGGAGAATGGACTCCGTAGGTTGCATGGGTGTCCTGCTCATGCAGTGGCACCCTCTCACGTAGAACCAAGCACCCTGTCTTCAGGATTGTTAAGGCCTGCTATAGGGGTGACTTATAGGTTTTAAGTGTCGTGACCCTTAGATATAGTAAACCTATATCTTAAGTAAGTGGTGCATGCACCAACTTACACAGGCTGCAATGGCAGGCCTGTAGTTCCATTTTGCACGGCCTCTCATGGGTGGCATAATACATGCTTCAGCCCATGGAAGGCCTCTGGGGTACCTATGCCCTGTGTACATGGGTACCATATACTAGGGACTGACAAGGGTACCCCAGTATCTAATCTGGAGTGTACCTAAGTACATAACATAACAGTTTAGGGAGAAAGCAGATAGACTGGGGTCCTGATTAGCAGGATCCCAGTCAGACTAGTCAAAAACAGTATCACATTTAGCAAAAAGTGGGGGTAACCATAAGAAGCAGATCCTACTTTCCTATACGAACTGAAAGAAATTCTTGGCATGGGGGACACCCGTAGCAAAATGCTTGCACACTGAAGGTCAATTTTGGCATAAGGGAGGGTAACCATGGTATATAGGAGGGGGCAATTATGACAAAGGGCTGGCCCTGACATACAGGAGATAGGTTTTGACATTAGTTTCACCCATGGTTTATGGGAGACACTAACGGCAAAATTCTGGCAGTGGTATATTGTATGCACTTTTTGGACTAAAGGGTCACCCATGGCATATGTGGAATACCCATGAAAATAAGATGTGTCCAATGGAGGTAACGTTTGCCGTATGGGAGAACCTCTAGCACATTTTGACTAAAATGGGGTGAACTCTTGGGAGAATCAGGTTTAATTGGCCTGGCCCATCATGAAAGATTTGAATATTAATGAGAACAGAGCCTACGGCTTGTTAGGAAATGTTTGTGAAAATGTGGTTTAAAATGCACTATCCGGTTCAATTTTTTTTAAATGTTCATCGGGGAGGCACCCTGTAATCCTCCCTAGAAGATGTCAGGCTCACTCGCTTCACTCTACAATTCTGGGCAAGTATTACAGCTCACCACTTTCAAAAATTACCATCCGCCACTCCAAAAACAGCTGGTAGAAAGTGTCTTCATGAGCACTGTTTGCTTTTTTCAGCTTCCACTGTGACTTGGAATGGGACTGGGACACTACGCGTTAGAATTTGTCAAATTATTAAATTCAGCAGTGCAATGTACACTCTTCGGATTAAATAAAAAAGAGCTAAAATAAACAATCTGTTGCAATGTTTCATTATTGTGCATACATGAAAAGTTAAGTTTCTGAATAAAATATGCACTTCTGTGGTTCACATGAGTGAATGAACCTTGCAGACAATCTTAAATCAAAATATATTAACCGTAAAGAATAATTTAGGCCTACAATATAGTTTATATTCAATATATGGTCGTCTCTATGTCAATTAATACACGTGGACATAACTACGATTGTTTTATTTAAATCCCCTTTTTCTCTCCCTTATGATTTAGCAACGTTTCTCATTGCAGTAAACAGCAGGGAAACTATTAAATAATGACATTTTGTAGTATAAAAATGTAGGTTCCCAATGTTGTTGTGTGTTTCGTGGTACTCAGTCCTCTTTAAATGAAGACATCCTTTTCCATGTAATACTAAGAGAAACGGCTAAAGATCCCCTTGCATGTCACACCAGCACCCTAATACAGGTGGTATCTAAAACATACATTTCTGTATATTGTGTTATTATATTAGTTATGCGTTTATTATGGAACTTCAGCGATGTCAGTTATTGTGATGTCAGCGATTTCAATTATTATGATGTAATCAGGGTTAACATCATGTGACATCACTTCCTAGGAAGATTCAGGGTCAAAGTCATATGATGTCACTTTCTGTGATGTCATTAAGTTAAGGGTGTGTGATGTCACCTCCGCTGCCCTTGGCATTTTGGGGAATCGACGTCCATGATGTGGGCCGATTTTAAATGGCATCCTGGTCCCTGAGCCTCCTCCAGTAGGTACTGAGATGAGGGAGATGAAGACGACGTAAAGAGAGCCCAGACCTAATGACTTCTTGCATCAATAAGTGGACAGATGCACCCCAAGTCTACATCTGAAAGGGTTACTGACCCAGTGGGTGCATAGTGCTGGAGATGGGACCCCCTCCAATGTCCAGAGGTGGGACCAGCTTGTTATTAAACTAAATCACAAGGTACAAGTTTTCCGCTATGGACCGTATATATGACTTATTATAGGTGGCCCCACAGTAGGGTGGTCTGAGAATACGTAGTACTGTTTGCTGACTGGTAAGGTTTTGATCCAGCTTATGTACAGATTAGCACCATAAATTACCTGAGTGTCAAAAAAATAACTTGCTGTTTTGTGTTCATTTGCCATGATGCACCCATTTAAGTGAGGATGTCTGGCTTCAGGTGCTTCTTCTTTTGGTAAGTCAAGTGGACTACAAGATGGTGGTCACGTTTAGTTTCAGTTGAGTATCTTCCAGTTTCTCGGAAAACAAGTCAACTCAGAAATTCTATTTGCCATTTCAAATAGTGGAACGTAGTCTCCGTGTACACATGTTCTTAGAAGTTATAGTTGAAGATAGTAGAAGACATAGTTTCCCATCCTATTTCATGTTTCTAAGAACATGGGAACCAGTTCGCTTTTTCGACCTGTAAATTTAGCCGAAAATCATAAAGTGCAACTACTTTTGGTTTTATACCACTCGTTCTAAAATATTACACCATCTCCTTTGACACAATGGATAAGAGTGAAGTTGGTGGGGAGTTGGTGGTATGAATTTACCTTCGATCTACCTCGAATAATAAATACTTGATACAATCAACAACTTTAAATTAGCAAAGATCCTTTTTTCAAATTAAAAAAAAAAATCTTTTAATTGTTATATAAAGTCAGAGATGATCAAAAATAAATCAAACCAGCCAACAAATACATATAATATATTTGGCTAAGAGTTAGTCCAAACTTTGGAATTTAAATGAACAGGATAGTAATAGAGAAAAAAAAGAAAAAAGCCACAACAAAAAGACTAAAAAAAGAGAGAAAAAGAAAAGGAATAGAAGTGCAAAGCCAAATGGGTACATACCATCGTATTTGATCAACAATAACAATAACACAAATATCAGAAGACAATCCAAGACTATACCAAAGTCTCAGACAGACCCACGCTGCTTGGCCAATGGTTCAAGCAGATTGATTTGCAGTTCAAGGGTTAACATTAATATGTGGATCCCAAGTGAATCTAGCCCAGGTACGATGAAAATTTTTAATAGATCGAGACCCCCTTGATTTGGCCAGTGCCAATTCCAACTCATATATTTGCCGCATAATTGCCCACCACTCAGCTCTCTTAGTAGGCGATGGAGAGATCCAAGCTCTGGCAATGCAGAGCCTGGCGGACACAATGATTATAGATAACACTTGTTGCAGCTTAAGATCGGCTTCCACTCTATTACCTAACATGATCTCCTTAAATGTGAACTGTGTGTCGTGGCCGATGCACGCTCTAGAATGCTGGATCACACCTACCCAGAACTCCTGCAGGATAGGACAGGCAGCAAACATATGTAAAATATCTGCCGACATGCAACCACACTTGGGGCACTTGGTCTTATCCAGCCTGCAGTTCCTAGCCCACTTTGTAATTCTATCAGGAGCGTAGTATAGCATACATATAGTTTTGAATTGCTGCAGTTTGAAATTAATGGAATGTACCAAACCCTCTACAGTCTCTAAGGCAGCAAGAATTTCTGAGGGTAACATTTCGTCAGACAGAGCCCTACTCCATTTAGCAGCAAGACTAGGACTGTTGTTGGCCCTGTACTGGCAAAGACCTTGGTAGACAGTGTTAATTAATTACATTTTCGGTGCCTTATGCAGGCAAGTGAGTAGAACGGAGCCTGCGACTGTCGTAGTAAGCTTACAGCCAATCATGAAAAAGTCCCTAATCTGTAAGTATTTAAAGAAGAAATGGTGGGGGAGATCAAAGGAGGTCTGGAGCCCATCAAATGTACGGAACCCGTTAAGATTGTACAGATGTCCGAGACGCTCAACCCCGCAGTGGGACCAGGCTCTGCCCACTTGATCATGGAATATAGTCGGAAACATTGGGTTGTCCCAAAGAAGTGTATCTGGGTGTGTAAGCAGTAAAGAATATTTAGTAGAAATCTCACACCATTTATATACTATGTCCTTACACTTAAATCGGACCCGCTTGAAATAGTTTGGATCCTCAAGTCTATATGAAAACAATCTATAATCAGGTGCTAGTGCAAAGCGATAACAGAAAACTGTAGAGTCTGAATTGCCAACTGTCAAGAGATTATGAAGACATCGAGCAAACGCCGCCCAAAAATAAAGCTTTAAGTCAGGAAGCTGAAGCCTCCCCTGACTTTAAGGGAACTTAATAAGCCGTATTGCATGTCTAGCCCACTTATAGCCCCAAATAAAACTGCAGATGACACCTTCAAGCTGTTTAAAAAACAGAATTTGTGACCCGTAGGGGAATTGCCTGAAATAAATATACGAATTTGGGTAGAACATTCGTTTTAATGATATTGCATTGGCCAATGATGCTAATGGGTACCTTATTCCAACATTTTAGTTTCTTTATAACAGATAGTAAGAGGGGCTCCTAGTTTAACATGACAATTTGTGCCACCTGTGAGGTCAGCTGGATGCCTAAATAGGTGGCCGACAGATTAACCCCAGGTATCGGAACTTCTGATCTGAAGTTAAGAAGAACTTGAGTTTTAGCTATATTGAGTTTATAGCCAGAGAATGTACCAAATGTATTAGCTTCATCAATAATAAAATAGAGAGCGGCTGGTGGATTAGAAGAGTAGATCGCCACGTCATCAGAGTACACAGTGATTTTAAGTTCACCGCCGCCAGAGGGGATAGGCCTAATATAATCATTCAAATACAGGGAGTGCATGTATGGCTCCATATATAGAGCAAATAGTAAAGGGCATAGCAGACACCCCTGCTAGATGCTGCGATAAATCCGGAATGGTATAGAAGATGTCCCCGCATAAGCTTATTGAGCACTAGGACTTCTGTATAAAGACTGCACCCATTTACAGAAGCGATCACCAATGCCGAAGGCACCCACTGATGCCCAGAGACATTGCCTCACAACGCGATCAAACACTTTCTCAGCGTCTAAAAGTATCATTCCTATATTCAAACCAGATTTCTCTGCCACATCAAAAGCAGCAACGGTGGTGTTGACATAGCATGTAGTGTCCCGCCCGGGTATAAAGCCATGCTGCTGATACGAGACACGATCAAATATAAGGGGAGAAAGATGGACTGCAACAATCCTTGAGAATACTTTTGCATCAGCGTTGAGGAGGGATATTGGTCGATATGAGCCTCGTTCTTCCGGTGGCTTACTTTTCTTTAGAAAAATGACTATATTGGTCATGTTCCAAGAACTAGGCACTTCTTCACTATCCTCAATATACTGGATGACTTAAAAAAAGGAGGAACCATAATATCTTTGAAAGTTTTGTAAAATTCTAATGGGATAGCGTCATCTGCCGCCTTACCAGAAGGTAGCGCAGACAGAGTTACCGCAATTTCACTAAGAGTAGTATCTTCCAGGAGCACGGAGACATGTGTTTCACCAAGAATAGGCAAACTGCAGCCCTGAAGGTATCGCCCAAGTCCTGTTGCGTCGAAAGTTTCAGACTAACTATAGAGATCCTGATAAAAAGCAGAGAATTGCTCCACCATTGCCTGTGGATGGGTGTGTCCCAAACCATCATCACCTTTAATAGAGTGAATAAGAGTCTTGGAATTCCTGTCCGAGATTTGATGCGCAAGCACAAGCCTACCTGCTCTCCATACTCATACTGAAGGGCCCGATTCCTACTGTAACTAGCCGCAGCCATCTCTTTTAATGCCTGCCCCATTATCAACCGATTTTCTATCAGTGAAAGACATAACATCTGTTGATCAGGCACCCTAATTATGATTTCATGAGCATGTGTAAGTTCCAATTGAGTAATTGACTGACAAAGTAATCGCGCGCTGGTTTGGCTAGCTCTATATTTGCTAAGAACAAACTGCTGTGTAGTGTCCCTAATAAAAGCCTTCATTGTATCCCAAACTACCGGTGGAGAAGCCATGCCGATATTGATTTGTACAAATTCAGACAGGGCTCTTGACATTAATTTAAGATACTCCAAACTTGAAAGTGAATGACGAGGAAAAGGGAATTGACGCCGCTGATTCCTCGCTACCTGTAGATGCGGGTTGTGATCAAAAGCAACTTTGGGACACACTTCCACACCAGCAGCTTGTAGTACACTTCCACTAACAAAAACCATGTCTATCATAGAGTAATGTCGATGTGGAGCTGAATAATAAGTATATCCTGGCTCAGATGGGTATAATGCACTCCATACATCACTCAAACAATGTAGACGAACAAGTATGAGAATGGAAGCCCTGGTTTTCACCAGACGGGGATTAGTGGAATCAATATTATAGTCAAGGACACAGTAAAATCACCCAGAACCAAGAGTTTGCCAGACAACTCCAGTAACTCTAGAGATAACCAGTCCAGAATGTCCTGATCATCCACATTTGGCCCATATACTGTATAAAGCACATATTTTGTACCATACAGTAATAGCTGGGCAATCACCCATCTACCTCTGGATCCACTGAGGTTTTTAATATCTTATATTCTAAAGTTCTATCAGCCAGAATGGTTACCCCCAAAAAGAAAGATGTTTTAGCTAAGGGTGCACTCCTAGTGTTCTGCCTACTCATTTTAAAATATAAAATTATACAAATTAACCAAGAGGTGCTGCACCGCTGCGTGTGCTGTCGACACACGTTTACAGGAACTAACAGTTTATAACAAGTACGCAGACTTGGATGCGGTGTGCACTGTTCAGATAGAACCAGATAAAAATTTGTTTATCACAATATAACACAGTCTACTATTTACTTCATGTTAATGCTTGTATTTATTCACTTAGTATTTTTTAGTACTGCTTTTGGTACTTTTTTATTGTGTTCGGTACCATAAGGTTAGTACCCCAAAATTGTTACAGACAACAACAACTTTATGTCATAGATTCCTTGGATAAACACATTTTTATTTGGTTCAATGTGAACAGTGCACACCGCATCCAAGTCTGCGTACTTGTTATAAACTGTTAGTTCCTGTAAACATGTGTCGACAGCACACGCAGCGGTGCAGCACCACTTGGTTAATTTGTAGAATTGTATATTTTAAAACGAGTAGGCAGAACACTAGGAGTGCACCCCTTAGCTAAAACACTTTTCATAGAATACTGTCTAACACAGGAGGTAGCACCAATTGAAAATGTCATTCGAATCAATTTCAAACATAACTGAAAACAGAGCTACAACCCTGGTATATACAACAGACCAAGCATCGGAGATCTATGCCTTAATACAGGAAGTTGAACTCACGGATACACATGGAGGCTCAATCTCAAACAGCTTTAACAATTGGAATATCTAACTAGACGCCAATTAAATCAAAGATTGCATGCTTCGACTTTGGTGCAATATCATAAAGCCAAACAGATTCCAAGAGGGTTGAGACTTTCAATTAAACCAATGCTGTTTCGATTTCACCTGAACACCACATTCATGGAAAAATGGTACTCAATTCTGAATAAATGCTCACTTGATTTAATATTATTGCTTATTGAGGAACTATCCAAAACAATCCCTGAACTGGAAGAAGAAATACATAATCTCAAAAGTGAATTGGAGAGGAGGATGGAGAACGACACCTGGAAGATCAACTTGGAAGGGCTTAATCAGAAACTGGACAAGTACAGTAAGGAACTCCAAGAGGGCAAATTGAGAAAATATAAAAGGGATACTATTGACTATAAATTAAATGAAGTATACATATGGGCTGAAATATACGCGTGCAGACGGTTTGACCAAAAGACGACCACAACATCATCCGAAGAAAGCATAGCAACAGAGAAAGACACAGCTACCAACAGGGAATCGATAAGATCAAGTACTGCAGAACCTGGCCGATTTGGACCATCAACCGAGTCAGGAGAAACAGTCCAACCTAACACATCAGTATCTTTTTTGTCACAGGCTCCGGATCAAGGACAACCACCAGCCCAAACTTGGCAAGGGACAACAGGAAAAACCACAAAACCCTGCGAGGACAAGGAAAAAGGAGGAAAGACATTACGCAGCGGCAAAAACAAAACCTAATAATCAATATATCCTCAACCAAATTGACACACCAGCAGAACAATGTACTGAGTAGGGGCATGTCATTTGTGCCTATCAATTCAACCAATGAGCTGGAAACTGAAGCAACATTTTTCAGGTTCATGCGGACCTTACGATTGCGCCACTTTTTTACCAACATAGTAGGCAATGATCGCACAGGAGATGAACCAGAAGAAACACCGTTTAAACCTAAGAGTACCTTCCAAGCACCAGTACCTCATAAGATGTTAGATACTTTTGAAATCATGGTAGAAAAAGACATTTAAAAATTAAACTTCAAAACCAGCAGGGGGCAGAACTTAACGCAGCATGACAAGAAGGCTATCAGATCAATAGCCAACAATCCTAATCTCACACTACAACCAGCAGACAAAGGGGGAGCCCTTGTAGTGATGGACACAACCTATTATCACTTCAAAGTCAATCAATATGTAATGGATGACAACACATACATGCTACTGGATTGTGACCCCACAACACAATTCATGGGGATTCTAAATAAAATTTTACAGAGAGCGGAGGACATGGGATGGATTGATGAATGGACTAGGCTATACCTAACAACGAGTAACCCACGCAGACCCAAATTGTATACGATACCAAAAATACATAAAGACCTGAGGAACCCCCCGTTCCGACCTATTGTTTCGGGATGCGGATCATTATTTGACCCTCTGGGTAGGTATTTGGATTACTACTTTCAACAGTTTGTACAAAATTGGTATTCCTATATTAGGGACACCACTGACATCTTACAGAAACTTCAACGAATGGAATCAGAAGTGCAGGACCACTGGCTACTATGTACTATAGATGTCACAGCACTGTACACGTCTATACCTCATGAGGCAGGATTGGAAGCAGTAGAATGGGCATTACTACGATCACAAAATGTCAAGGTGGAAGAGGTGGTTTTATTGGAATTGCTGCACTTTTGCTTGAACCACAGTTATTTTTCATGGCAAGGCAATTTTTATGCTCAACTCACGGGAACATCGATGGGTTTTTATGGCACAATTTGAAGATCAACACATTGTGAGTAATCCTAGGTGGCAGACAAAAATAGCCTTGTACTGCAGATTCAGACGACATTTTTGTCATTTGGACTGACACAAGAAATGAACTTGAAATGATGATACAATTTTTGAACACACGAAATCCCAGGATACAGTTTACGCACACCATTGAAGACAAACAAATCAACTTTCTGGATGTACTAGTCATGAAGAAACCTATAGGATCAGGTTTTCAAACCCAAATATACATAAAATCCACTGACCGCAATAATGCATTAGCTTTTTCTAGTTTCCACCCAAGAAGTTTAATCCATAACTTACCATTTTCACAGTTTACTAGAATAAAAAGGATTTGCTCAGACCAAACCGTGAGCACTCAAAAAATCTCAGAGTATAAACAGAGATATGCTGAAAGAGGTTACCCGGAAGAAATATTGCAGGAATGCATTATAGTGGTGGACAAAAAAGAGAGGATGGAATTATTCACCAAATCAAGCAAACCCAAGGAGCACACTAGTGTTTGTGTCCAAATTCTCAACATGTTCACGAGCCATTAAAAGAATGATTAATGCCAGGTTGGAGCTTTTGGAAAATGAACCAGACTTTAATGATTTATTTAAAGACAAACCAATGTACGCCTACACAAGAGGTAAAAACTTACATGAACTACTGGCAACGCCGGACAAGAAACACAATTTGGATGAGCACAAAGGAACTAACAAATGCCTGAATTGCATACATTGCAACAATGTTATCGTAGGAAATACTTTGTCACACCCCATCTCAGGAATAAGCATGCAACTTAGACACACAGCTGATTGCAACACACGCAACGTCATATACTGCATCAAATGCCCATGCGGCAAAGCATACGTAGGAAAAACGGAACGTAAAATAAAAGTAAGATTGACTGAACACAAAAGTACGATAAGGACAAAGAATAAAACATCCAGTCCATCTGTTCACTGGCAAGAAGCAAATCATTCCATATCACAATTGAGATACCAAAAATTGAGACAGTAACTGCGACACCTGGAGTTGACAACAATAAGAAGCTGTTACAACGAGAAATCTATTGGATCAAGCGGTTGGATACACTGCTACCTAAAGGTCTCAATGATAGGTTTAACATGAGTTGTTTCATATAAACAGCAACAGGGCTTAGTGTTTTTATTACAATAGGAATCTGACTGCAAGATCACACAAGATATCAGGCAGTAGAATACCATTTTCAATACATGCCAGAACAGCTCAGAGCAGAGAACGCACCACAACATCAACACTAATCTCACATCACCAGTCAGTATGTCAGACCATGGTGGAGGGAACTATTATCACGACTGATAAAGTTTTGTTGACAATTTGATTATCCTTCTATGGATCCTTCTACAGACTGTGACACAATTGACTAACAGAGGCTAGCTTGGACAACTTGTGGGACACAGATGATTTTTCCGCTCGTCAGTTTGACACAGTTGCATGTGCAGGTAAGGTAGCACTTTCTGTCCAAAACAGCATATAGGATTGTTTTTCAACATGATATCAGAGGCATTACATGCACACTCTGTAATATACTTGGTTGTACTGAGTTCTTCGTAATCGTCCTCCTGAACTTTATACACCACTTATGTCTATCGGTATATTTGAACGGTCTTGTTATTTGACCCTCGTTCAGCCAAACAGTGATTGGTCTCCAGCTTTTTTATAGGTTCTTTGCATTCAAAGGTTTACGTTTGGGCAGTGTATGCCGATCGCCTATACGCCTATATACTCTTTTCACGAAGATACATTTCTATACTAGTTTTCTGTTTGTTTGTCATGATGATATAAGCACTGGGGAACAGTTCCCACTTATCATTGCAGCACTGATCGTTTTCCCGTTGACTTTTTGTCAGCCCTTTGAACTGATCCTGTATGTGATCTTTTGCCAGCATTGAGAATACATCCGTAGTCCACTCTCCAATATGGTGGCTATCTTGGGCTTAGATTTCATGGCAGCATAGACGGCGTTAGTCCGTCTTCACTACGAGCATCGCGGGTGATCTACACGCGGCTCACAGTGCACGAGACACTCCGCAGGATGCCGGAGACTCGTGCTGGGAGGCCATTGACACTTCGATTACCGGTAAGCGGGGAGTCTGCATGTTACTGTTGATAGAGATTAGGTGCGGCATAGTCATGCGTATTCGGAGGGTGATGTGCATATTTTGATTCTGGTCATCATTATCGTGGCTTAGTAGGACATATTCTTTCTACAGTTAACGAGCGGTACAGTCACTGCATACAGAGGATTTCGTGCATTTTGAGACCTCGTGGTCTAGAGGGCGCTCACAGAGGACTTCACGTTTACGTTGGGTTTTTTGTTTTTACAGGGGTGGCGGATACTACCGCATAAGCAACATCTACAGTTGGACGTTTCTTTAATTGTGGAGGTAAGCGTTGTCACGCATATGGACTAAGTTGGTTGTGGATTGATCTGGTGAGGTATTCATATTACATCCTGGCATTTCTTTGCAGATTGCAGTATTGATTGGCATTACTATATATGGATCCTACATTGAGTGGGATCACGAAAGGTAGGATTGGACAGATGACTAGCAATTTTTTGCATTTTTGAGTGACAAAAAACACCGGGTGGATTAAAATAATGCTAGTCGCATTATGGACACCAGTGCATGCTTGGTATTTAGCAAGCATACCTTGTATACTATTACAGACTCACACGTACAGGTTTGCATTGATCAAGAGAAGCATGAACCAAGAAGTAGCGTGATATCCTAAGGGTTCATGTGAACCTTTAGCACGTAAAGGGTTGTTTGGGCGATTGAGAGTTTTCGTGTTTTACTATTGTTTAAACAATGCAATTACTTTTTGGGTTTTCAGATATGCCCCTGAGGAAGGGCCACTGACGTCCCGAAATGCATAGGGCATGAAAATGAACATGACAAAAATATTGTGTATTGTGTAAAATGTTTTGATTTTTCATTTTTGTTGCATCATGTATCCAAGGAATCTATGACAAAGTTGTTGTTGTCTGGAACAATTTTGGGGTACTAACCTTATGGTGCCGAACACAATGAAAAAGTACCAAAAGCAGTACTAAAAAATACTAAGGGGCCGATTCCGATCTCGGCCGGTAGGGCTCCGAATCGGATTCGGCTTTACCGGATCCGATTCGGAGCCCTGTTTCCCGACCGAACCGTACGCGGGTCCGGCCGAGCGAGTACGATGCGAATTCGCCGACCGACTCGTCCGGGCGACCCGACCGCTCCGACCGACTCGTACCCGGATCGTACCGCTCCGACCGACTCGGTCGGACACGATTCGCACCGCGCAATGGAGACGTTTTCCGGCCGGGTAAGTACGATGCGCACCTCGACCGCTCCGACCGACTCGCGCCGTCCGACTCGAACTCGCTGTCGGAGCCGTACTTTGGGGTCCGTGTCGGACCCCCTGTACGCGTACTCCGTGCGAGGCGCACACAGGGGGACCCATGGGTCCCCCCTACCTGTGCGTGCACGCCGCGGGCGCTTCGCGGCGCACTCGCTGTAGGGGCGCCCGTGTCCGCCTCGCACCCATTGAGGCAATGGGAGCCTCGCGCACGCGTTGTACGACCGGCTCCCATTGAGTTCACTGGGAGTCCGACCGACTCGTGTCCGGTGGCATACGAATGCATCGGACTCGTTCGGTCGGACTGCACGGGTCCGATTCGGTCGGAAATCTCTCCGGGTCCGGCTCGGTCGGAGAGATTTCCGGCCCGAATCGGAATCGACCCCTAAGTGAATAAATACAAGCATTAACATGAAGTAAATGGTAGACTGTGTTATATTGTGATAAACAAATTTTTATTTGGTTCAATGTGAACAATGCACACCGCATCCAAGTCTGCGTACTTGTTATAAACTGTTACCCCCAAATAGAAACAGACTGGGATGTACAAGCAATTACACTGTATCCGAGGTTCTTTAATAGTGATCGATAGTGATCGATCCTTATAGGCTAGATGCGTCTCAGTTAAAGATACCAAGTGAGGCTTATACATTATGATCTCTTCTTGGACTAATTGGCATTTGCTAGATAAATTTAGGCCAAGGACTTTCCAGGACATAAATTTAAATCTACCCATTAAAAAAAAAAAACAATCTCATCAGTTTGATAAAACTATACCATAGACAAAGGCAACCCCCCAGCCGCGCAGTTTTAAAGAAAGAAAATATCAAATCATGTTGTAGTGGTTGACCATTCTAACTTACTTTATCCTCCACCAAACCCCGGTCCGCTCCTCTCCCCACTCACCAAACAAAGCCTCCCCCTAACTGTGGCAAAGGGAATCATCCCTGTTCCAAGGCTGTCAAAGGACTAGACAGCCCAGAGAGCCCACCCCTGCGCTCTCCACAACCACCTGTCACAAGCCACGCCACTCAAAGTAAGAAAGTAAAAAAGAAAAATAAGGAGAAGATCACCCGCTCCTGCCCCTTGTGCCCCAGAAGCAGGACTGAGTCAACCAGGACCACAGATATCTACCACGTAGCAGACAGCAGAGCGCATGGCCACAGTTGCTACACTGAATGCCCTGAGGCAGAATAGTCCGCTGAAACCCATAAAAATTGTGACTTACATTCAAATCCTTTGTCGACTGATACAAAAGCTTGCGCACAGGCTGTCCTGCCACAACCCCAGTGATAGTGAATGACCTGACTTCAGGATGGTGGCCAGATGGGTGGTCCTAATGGGTGGCAGGTATGGATCTTCACGCCCAGACCCAATAGGCGGGCATCCACTCCTTTGAATGTATTCTGTCCCTGCTCTCACCTCAGTTTGGATTTGAGTACAATATGGATGATGGGAGTAAGGGTAGGTCCTGTATTGCCCTTTAGCTGGGGGGCATTCCCTCTATAGGGCTGATACCTACTTAATCTCTAGCGACCTAGAATCAAAATTCTATCTGCACAGTGGTTGGCATCCTGGTTAGTATGAGGGGAAGACCAGTTCCCTCTGCCAGCATTTGATGTAGTTTGTTACCCACCCCATCTGGGTCGGAACAACAACAGGTACTTCACATTTAGGTTGTTATAGTGCTTGGCCTACCCCTCATACTAACCAGGACGCCAACCACTGTGTAGATAGAATTTTGATTTTTGGTCCTGATGGTCTGTTCTGTCCCAGCTACCTGTGCCTGGAAAGCCAAAGTGCAGGTTGTCCTGGGTACCCGTAATACTGAAGAGTCACAGTGTTCTACCACAAAATTCAGTTTTCTATATCAACCAGTGGCAATACAGACTCTGCTATATATGGCTAAGGTAAGAATATATTGGTAAGTTTACATCTAATATTCTTAACTTCACATCTACTTACCATCACAATATATATAACGATATGTTCACTGAAGTGCAAATGTGTGTAGGAAAGTGCCCCTTTTTGTCATGGTCACCCCCACTTTTTGCCACTGGTACTGATGTTTTTCGACTGATGCGCACTGGGTCCCTGCTAACGAGGCCCCCGTGACAATGCTCTTTCCCTAAAACAAGATAAAATGGTCTAATTCTAACACAATTGGCACACACTTTGACACCCCTGTAAGTCCCTAATAAGTGGTACC
This sequence comes from Calotriton arnoldi, assembly GCA_963921515.1. NCBI lineage: Eukaryota > Metazoa > Chordata > Amphibia > Caudata > Salamandridae > Calotriton > Calotriton arnoldi. The sequence goes on along the minus strand of CAWUFW010001605.1, from coordinate 2,693,147 downwards.
CCTGGTACCTAGGGCATGGGTACCAAAGAGGCCCCCTAAGGGCTGCAGCATGTATTATGCCACCTGCGGGACCCCCATACAAATTTCAGGCAGCCTGCCATTGCAGACTGTGGGTCATGTTGCAAGCCATGACTGAAAACACGACATGGCACACTTACTGTGTGCAATGCCAAAGTCACGCCATGGGATAAATATGTCACCCCTACAGCAGGCCTTGTAGACCTAAGGCAGGGTGCATTATATTACATGTGAGAGTACATCTGCATGAGCAGATATGCCTCTGTGGGGTCTAGTTCAATTACCAGATGGTACAAGTGAACAGGGAAGCCATCTTAAAGAAATGTACTGGGCACTCGTCATTAAGAGTTCCCCAGCTACATGATGGCTTTACTGAAACCTATGGTGTTTGGTATCAAACACCTTGTCTTAATAAATCTGTACTGTTGCCAGTACAAGATTTATTATGACTTGTACCTAGAGGGCACATCAGAGGTGCCCCCTGGTGCCTCCAGCAGGATGGTTAGTGATTTAGCATATCAAGGCCAGGGACTTCGAAGCCCCTGCCGCCTTTGATATGCGACACCGGCTTCCCCTAGACCTGGGAGATGCCACCCCCTGAGGCCCATTTGGCACAAGGACAGGCAGGAAATTAGCAATGAAAGTAGGCGTGTTGCACCACCAGGCTAGTCACACCCCTAAGTTGGGCTGCCCGATTTGCTTCATGAAAGGAATTAGGAACTCTGGGACAGGGTCATGCTCACTTCCCACACAAAGTGGTCATATAGGGGGTATATATTTTTTTTTGAGTTTTATACTAGACCCAAAGGTATCAGAGCAATTTACATCAGCACCAGTTGCATTACAGAGGAACACATTCATTTTTGTTGTTAGGCACAGGGAGATTAAGTGATTTTTCCCAGAATCACAGGATTTTGAGCATCCCTGCCGAGACTCGAACACAGTTCGTCAGCTCAGAGGTTGACCGATCTAGTCGTTAGACCACATCCTTAACCAGTATTGACTCCCCATGGGTAAATAGCCCATTGGCTACTACCCTTCACTCTCCTTAACACCTCTAAAATTGAGTTTTTAGGTGGCCCCCTGACACCAGGAACTCAGATTCGCCTGTCTAAAGAAGGACAAAGAAGAGCCAAAGAATACTAGAACTGTGGACAAGCTGTGTACTTGGCGCCGAACCCTGCCTACCTGCTCCTGTCCAAAAAATTGCAAAGACCCAACTCGTCCTGCATCTGTACATCCTCCAAAAGCCTCCGAGGGCTGCCAGCACTTTAGCAACCAGCCACAATCTCCCTTGAAGTGGAGGAGCCACTTATCTGCAGCCTGCAGGCACCGACCCGTTACACTGTTCTGCTGACCCCCGGGTCCACAGAGGAAGCAGTATCACAGGAGGAGGTCTCCGTGCACCAGGAGGTCAAATCCCTACCAAGTTTGGAGATGCCCCAGGACCACCAGGAGCCACCCTGCACCAATACCCGGGGTAGGAAAGGCCTTGCAGCAGCCTAGGCTTGTTTAGTGTCCAGCCCAGACACTAAACACTGCCAAGACAGACCTACTGATGTAGGACGTCTGCACCAGAGAGTCCATCATCAACAGTGACCCTGTTGTCCTGTTTTGTCCCCATCTCCAGGTCGACCTAAAAAGTAAGAACCTCCAACGCAAGCGACCCACTGGACTAAACACCTCGGCCCCCAAACCCCACAGCCTGAGTCCGAGCCTACCGACGGTGCACCCTTGCCCCAGAGACTCTCAAAAGCTGACCCCCCCGCCCCTCTTTGGGGTCTGCTGGACTGCTCCCACAGTCCCCACCTGCAGCCCTTTTTCTTGTTATTGTTTTTCCCATTAACTTCAGCTGTAGCGTTCAAGGCTACCCTTGCTACCAGCACCTTGCATCCGGACACACCAGGGCAGGCAAACCGAAATTCAACCCTGTAACTCGATTGCAAGTACCCCTATGCAGTGTATGTTTCTCCCATACGATAAATTACTGCTTTCGAGGCTCATGCATCAAATCTGACAGCTGTATTTTCTGTGCTTCTGAAAATCGCTAACTTGAAGAGTACTTACCTAATCTCGAAGATCTTGGTGTCTAAATTAATATGAAAATCTGTTATCTTTCTAAATTGGTGTTGGATTTCCTTATTGAGTGTGTGTCACATTTATTGAACCTGTGTGTCCAACAAATGACCAACACTCCCCTCTGATAAGCCTAAGGCTGCTCGACCACAGTACCACAAATAGAGCACCTTGGGATTGTTAAAGCAAGCCCCTGTGCACTAGTAAGGGATACCTAGACTCTCTACACAGTGCATCTCGTTATAGTACACTATATAGAAAGCCAGCTTCCTACAATGTGAACATAATATAGACAGATTAGGGGCATTTTAAAATTGAGAACACTTTAAAAGTTATTACAAGATCCAAATATAGGTTTATTTAAATGACTGACTACAATTTTTTAACTATATAAGTGTTTATTTTCTATTCTGAACTCAACATCCACTTACCTTGATAAAAATATTGTCACCAAGCACTCCCATACTACGACCTCACAAGTTCAAAGATCCCTGTATCTTAAGACTGCATTTCACATAAGCCTATGTTAAATTACTTCTTCAACATTTTTGTGTCTCGTAAAACTCAATTTGAAACACATCACAAATTTGACAGGAAGATCATGCACAGAGGATCTGCTTTGCACTGCCAATCCCTAAGCTCATAAAAAATGTGTAAAATGAATTGATCATATATTCTGCATGTTGATGCAGTTGAATCCCTGTTCTAAATCAATAAGGCACAACGGAATCGTCATTGCCTGACACGAGCACTTGCAGTGAGTTAATGTTGTCAGCCATATTGTTCCGCTGGGAGTACCGGGCTGGGAAATGAGCAACATAGAATAGCAGCATGTTGTATTTATGGGGAATTAATGGATGCCTTGGGTACCAGGCAAGAGCGAACAGGGGTCAATATCTCCAAGTACTTGAGCAGTGTGATAAATCCACTTGCTGGTGGGAATGGGTCTCACTAGAGATATGATGTTCTCAATGCTACAAAGCAACTCATTTATGGAACTGACACATGCGCTTGTGCTGTCTGACACAGTGTTCTGTGGGTGACTCAGATGTGATCAGCATATCTTTCTCACCACTCCATTTCCTCCTCACGGTTATTCCTCGCTCCCTTTACTGATCAAATCTACTCTCTTTCCCTCTCTTCTTTTGTTGCTATATTCCAACAATTTAGCACTTCTCCCTTCATAAATCCTTCTACTGATCTCCCCCTTCAGCCATTGCTCCCTTCAAGCTCTACTCTCTTTCCCATTGACGGTTCACTCCTTAATTAATTTGATATTTAATAATTTATATAGCGCCCGATTCACCCCGTCAGGGGTATCTCCACGCTAGGACTGCTAACTTCAGCCAAGCAAACGCACATCAGAACAGATAGGTCTTTAGCAGCTTTCTGAATTGTAAGTAGTCTGGACATTGACGTATGTAGAGGGGAAGTTGGTTCCAAAAAAGGGGGGCAAGATGAGAAAAGGCTTTGCTGCCCATGCGAGCTTTTTTGAACCGAGGGGTGCTGAGAAGTGATTTAGATCCTGACCGTAGGGACCTAGAAGGTAAGTACCTTACAAATTTGTCAGATATATAATTAGGACCCAGGTCATAGAGAGCTTTGAAAACAGTGCAGCAGATTTTTAATTTAATCCGCTTCCGCACTGGGAGCCAATGTAGTTGTTGCAGAAGGGGTAAAGATGCCGTTCTGGGAGGGGCATTTGCTACTAGGCGGGCCGCAGTATTCTGGACTACCTGCAATTTGCTTAAAGAAGCTTCATTGGCTGAAACCAGCAAGGCATTGCAGTAGTCCAGGCGGCTTAACTTTCTTTAACAGAGATTCTACCTCTTCGGGTGTAAGTGACGGAAAGTTTTTCAGTAGCAAAGCATTTGAAGTAGTCGGCGACTGTTCTGTCGAGGGACCTCTCTGGGTACCACTAGCCGCAGTGATTTTGTTATAAATCGTGTCGATTTTCTGGATAAAGTGATTTGCTATGTTGCCACATAGAGATTGGGAAGAGGCCTCTTCCTTGTTGCATGCCTTTGGGTTTGTAAAAGACTTTAAGATCTGGTACAGGGTCCTAGGATTATTACCTGCCGGCTCAAGTTGCCTTGCAATATAAGATTTGCGGGCAGACTTTAGGTTTTTGTGATATAAAGCCAGTGCTTCTTTAAATCTTTCCTTGTCCTGGTGGAAGTGGGGTCCTTCCCCCCGGAGACCGATGTGGCCACCATTGTGGTCCTTCCGAAAACGCAACCGCCTTCCCTCTCCTGCGCGGACTACCGCCCCATTTCCCTCATCAACACCGAGGTGAAAATCTTTGCTACTGCCTTGGCCCAGCGCCTCCGCCCCCTTTTGTATGACTTGGTCCATCCCGACCAATGCGGCTTTAAGCCTGCCCGTGGCACCCGGCATTGCATACGCCGTCTTCACCTCGTCCTAGCGCGCCGCCACCAGCTCACCCCGTATTTGGCCCTGCTTTTCATTGATTTTGAAAAAGCCTTTGACACAGTCGACTGGAGCTATCTGGACGATGTGCTGGAGGTGATGGGATTCGGCCTCCCGTTCAGGCGGTTCATCCGAGTCTTGTATTCTAGTCCTGGAGCACGGGTTCTAATTAATGGTGTACTCTGAGGCATTCCCCATCCAGGGGGGCACCCGCCAGGGATGTCCGCTCTCGCCACTTTTATTCGCGTTAGCGATGGAGCCCCTGGCCACTCTCGTCCGCAACGATCCCTGTATCAAGGGTTGGGCCTGGGAGCCTTGCCACGTTGATAAAGTCGCCCTTTATGCTGACGACGTCCTTCTTTTCTTAGCGGACCCTGAGGACTCAGGCCCACGGTGCTTAGAAGTTCTATCCACCTTTGAGCGAGTTTCTGGCCTACGGCTCAATCCGGCGAAATCCACTTTGGTCCCCCTACACCCATCTCGTGCCTGTTTCGACTGGCAAACAAATATTCCCCTGCGCAGGCAGTCCTTCAAGTACTTGGGTGTCTGGGTAACCTTACTCCCCGAGCTCGAATGGGCCCTCAATCTTACGCCCCTGGTTACTAGGGCCAAGGCAGACCTCAAGCGATGGCAATCCCTTCCTCTTAATCCCCTGGGCAGAAGTGCGCTTTTTAAAATGATGGTTCTCCCCCGTTTTTTATATATTCTTCAAAACATAACCTTTCACCTTCCGGGGAGCTGGTTCCACGAGATTGATGGGATGCTTACCCGGTTTTTATGGAAAGGCGGGAGGCCTCGGATGGCCTTGGCTCAGTGTCGAATACCTCCCTATGATGGGGGCATGGGTGTACCCAATCTCCACTTTTACTATTTGGCCACGAGACTTATTGTGGTGCACGACTGGTTCGCCGGCGGTTGGTCCGACCCGGCGTACCGGGTCGAACTCCGGTCGTTGGACTTTCCACTACTCTTGGCCTACTTGTACGGGGCTGCCATACCACGAGTCCTTCCCCCTATCACTAGGGCTGTCCTACTGGCCTGGCGCACTGCCTTACGCCACACGAAATGGGATAGAAAGCTTACCCAACAAACGCCTCTGTGGCATGGTACCTGGCTGAGTGAGACTTCAGCCCTCCGGGACTTTCGTCAGTTGGACCGCATTGGGATCTCGCTTCTTGGGGACGTCTGGGTCGGGGACCATATCAGGGCCTTCGCGGATTTGCAACAGCGCTACTCCCTCCATGCTTCCCAGTTCTACAAATACCTGCAGCTTCGGCACGCCCTCAATATACACATTACCTCTCCCACCTCCCTCCCTGAATTCAGCCCCCTTGAGGCCCAAGTGATGATGGGGAATCTGGGTAGGGGTGGGGTGTCGCGGATCTACCGCTCTCTAGTGAATAATGGCCCCGCGACCCTAGACTCACTGCGCACCCGCTGGGAGGAGTGGTTGGGCCCCCTGGAGGATGCAGACTGGCGGGACGCTCTCATGGCTCCCAAGACCTTGACGACCTCCTCCAAACTGCGCCTCATTCAACTTTATTATTTACATATGGCATATCTAACCCCTGCACGTTTATACAAAGCCCGTCTGAGACCCTCCCCGACTTGTGCAAGATGTGACCATGCTCCAGCGGATTTTTATCATATGGTCAGGCAGTGCCCCGCCATCGTGTCATTCTGGGCGGGAGTAGAGATGAGCTTACGCAGACCCTGGGGTGGGTCGTTCCTCATGACCCGGTGTGTCTACTGTTGGGTGTGTTCGATGGCCTGGACGGTTCTCGGGCCGATAAACGATTTCTGGGAACTGCTTTGGCGGTAGCGAAACGTGAAATTGCAGCGCTTTGGTCTCAGGTTAGGCCTCCGACCTTACGGAAGTGGAGGCGGGGGGTGGATTGGTGTGGGACCCAAGAGGAACCCCTCTTTGAGCCCCGGGGTTATCCTGAATTGTTTGGGAAAATCTGGGGTAAATGGTTCAATCTTTTGTCCTGATTCCTGGGTGTGTTGTATGTACTGTGCTTATCCAGCCCGTGTATTTATAGCTGAAACCCGATAAGCAGGTCTCTGTCTCCAGCCTTATTGTTATAGATTATCGAAGTAACGTGCCTGATTGTGCTGTCAATGTAATTGTGTGGTTTACTATAAATGCCAATAAACTTGATTATCAAAAAAAAAATCTTTCCTTGTCCTGTGGGTTATGTGAGAGGCGCCATTTTCGTTCTAGTTTTTTACAGTGACTCTTTTGGGTCCGAAGGAGGGGAGAATACCAAGTAGTTTGGGGACGTTTAGGGGGGTGAGAACACGGTTTCAATGGGGCTAGATGATCAACTGTAGATTTTATGATAGTGTTAAAGTAGGCCAGGTGTTCCTCCACATTATCAAAATCAGAATTCCAGAAAGGAATTAAGTTCTGGAACTGATCAGGTGTAAGTTTATGCCATTGTCTATACCACCGCGTAGAGTGGGGATTAGGAGCAGAATGATCTTTGGGGCTACTAATTTGAAATTCGATCAATGAGTGGTCAGATCATGTCAGAGGGCATGTTTCTCCACAGAGGACATTTGGGGAGTTAGTAAGAATTAGATCCAACGTATGCCCTGCCGAATGAGTAGGGGCGTTGTTGATCTTAGTAAGGTTGAGTGTAGCCAGGTCTGCCAAACATGCTGAGGCGTCTTGATTAGTAGTATTTTCACTATGGATGTTAAAATCACCTAAAAGTAAAATACTTCTAGTCGAGATGACATGCGGGGAGATAAATTCCATCAATTGGTGAGAGAAGTCTGACAGTGGGCCTGGGGGTCTATACACAAGAGCTCCTTTCCAGCTATGTTGTGGATGTAGGTCTATTCTAAAGACTAGACTTTCTAGTGTGTCCTTACACAGTTGGTCTAAATAGTGATTTTAATGGAATCCTTGTGGATGATAGCTAAACCTCCCCCCGCCCTCCCCGGTCTATCAAGTTTTTGAATGTGATAGCCTTCTGGAAGTGCCACTGCAATTGCGGGGTTGTAGGTGGGTTTTATCCATGTTTCGATCAGAAACCCTAGGTGGGGATGTTTGGAGGAAAGTAGATCCCAGATATTGACTGCGTGTTTAGGCAGGGATCTAACATTAGCCAGAAGGCAGTTCCAACCTTTGTTTTCATAGGGGGTCTGAGAAAGGCCATTCATCACGAATGGCCTTTCTCAGACCCCCTATGGTACAGGGGCTTGGACTATTTCTCTGACCGGGAGTCGTATTGTGGGTCAGGGAGTATTCAGAATCTATACTCTGGAATCGGCAGTATCTGCATGTAAAAGGGCCTTCTAGAACTGTAGATGTGGAGAGAGCAGGGAGGACTGGATGCCTGAGGGATTAATAAGACTGTGCTTAATCTTTAATAGTTCAAGGCGTGTATAAGAACAGCGATTACCAAATATATTACCGGGGTATGGGGGCAAACTGGTAGGGGTTCTGGCTCCTGGCGACGTCCAGGATGGATTGCTCAATGCAGGAATCCATCCTCTGTGCTCTCCCTCCATCCACGGTTGCAATCATCCAGTACTTTCTTCCACACCTCACTTAAGCCGCCCTCAAAATCTCTCTCTTCGTTTCTCTGCAACTCATGATGAAAGTTGTTCAAAGAGAGTGTATCATCATTGATTGCCAACAAGTTTACCTTTCCAAAATGTATGTGATGCAGGCTTCTTGAAGTGTCTGGCTTGTTAAAGGAGAAATTGTAGCAAACAAAGAACTCTCTGGCTCTCTCCATCTGCCTGATTAATGACTTTTGCAAACTCAGGAAGCAGAGAGACACATGCCTCTTCCTTCATTGTTCACTTTTGTTCTTCCTCTGTGTGACTGAGATGCAGAACAAGCAGACTGCGACCGCACACATGGCATGTTTTGTGTTGTATACCAACATCAGTGTCAACTCCAATTCTGTTCACTCCCTCCAACAAAACCGCCTCAAAATCCAGCGCTGCCTTTCGTTCATTCTGCTTCAACCACCATCAATCCATGACTCCAACTCTACACTGATATCTTTCAATTCTCTCCATACATGCCATTTCCCTCTATCTTTTGTATCCCTTTTTTTGGACTTGGCTTTTTCTGCAGTGTCATCCCCAAACATTTTGCCTTCACCTTCCTGTTTTCTGAACCCATTTTGATGGCTTTTAGGACTCTGTACACTTAACCACTGCGAACCAGTGCTAAAGTGCTTGTGCTCACTCCTTTAATCATGGTAGAATTGGCTTACACCCAATTGGCCTATTTAATTTACTTGTAAGTCCCTAGTAAAGTGGTACTACACATGTTCAGGGCCTATAAATTAAATGCTACTAGTGGGCCTGCAGCACTGATTGTGCCACCCACTTAAGTAGCCCCTTAAACATGTCTTTAGCCTCCCATTGCAGCCCATGTGTGCAGATTTAAATTGCCATTTCGAACTGGAAAAATACATTTTTTGCTATGCCGAATACTTTCTTCTTAATACATATACGTCACCCCTAGGGTGGCCCTTGAACAGCCTAGTGCAGTGTTTTTAAAAAGTGGGACATGTCCTGGTAGTGAAAAGCTCCCACACTTGTTTTTCACTACTGTAAGGCCTACCTCTCCCATAGGATAACATTGGGTTACCTTATTACATTTAATGAGCTATAACTTCCAATTGGAGCAGGTGGACTGGTCGAGTTTGGTGTCTAAAGAATTGTAATTAAAAGCCCTCTTTAATGGTAAAGTCGGATTTTTAATCACAATTCTGAAAATGCCTCTTTTAGAAAGTTGGTATTTTCTTTTTTTTTTTTTTTTTTTAAATTCTTTTTATTAACATTGCTCATGTTCAGGCGGGTTACACAGCGGTAGTTCGCAATATATTCACAGGGATCACAGTTCATCACATTTTTTTTTTTTTTTTTAACATGCATGGAAATGCCGAGAAGGGATCGCAACAGTCCTCTATCCCATCCCCTCCTGTACAGCTCGAAACCGTTGCCAGGGACCCCACACCTTCCTCCATTTATTCACAGATCCCCGGGACCTGTAGACCGTTTCCTCCGCCCTCTGGCACCAATCCAGGTCACAGAGCCACTGATCCCATGAGGGGGGCGCCTGCGCACCCCAGTACCTGGCAATATTGCGTTTAGCCACCCCTGCTGCCAGCCCCAACCAAATCTCATTATGACGTGTCCAGTCCGTGGCACCTTTGATCATGAGCAAGAGCCACTTGGGCTCCAGTGGGACCGGGGCCCGCACTACCCCCTCCATCGTTTGCGTCACCCTGGTCCAAAACGGAATTATGAATGGGCAATCCCATAGAATGTGGTAAAAGGAGCCCTCCCCCTGACAGCCCCTCACACACAAGGGTGACAGAGTCCTACCCCAGGAGAACAGGTGGGTGCGGGGATAGTAGACCCTGTGGAGTATTTTTAGCTGCACAAGGCGGAATCGTGGCCGGATCGCTACCTCGCGGGGGCTCTGCAGGGCGTCTTGCCAGTCATCGTCATCTAGTGCTCCAATGTCTCCCTCCCATCTCGCCCGCAGGGGTCCCAAGGGGTCCGGCATGTTATTAATAAGTTTTCGGTAAATCGTTGACGTGGGCTTCGTTAGAATGGGGTCGAGAAGGAGCCTGTCCTCCATAGGGGAGTATTCCGGGATGGAAGTGCCAGCACGGATGTGGGCCCGCAAGGCATGTATGAGGCGCAGGTAATGGTAGTGCTGGGAATCATGGAGTTGATACTCTTTTTTCAAAGCCGCAAAGGGAACCGGGGCCCCCCTTCCACACATCCCCGAGATGCTCAATGCCGATCAGTTTCCACCCCCTGTAGCCGGATAGTCCCGTCACCTCCTTTAGCCGATCGCCCGTCCAAAGCGGGGTCTGTCCCGTTAGGGTGTTCGTCCAGCCCAAGAACTTGTTGGCCTCCCTCCAACAGTGGAATACCACCCCAGTATGCGCGGGTAGATTACGACCCCGCCCGCGGGAGTAGAGATACGGCTCACAGGTTCCTCCAACCATCGCGTGCCTATCCATTCTGTAAGCTGGCTCCGAGGCCGGCGTATAGATCCAGTCATTGACCACCTGCAACTGAGCTGCCCAATAATAGAGTCGCACGTCCGGGAGGGCCAGCCCCCCGTCGTACACCCCCGCGTAAGCTTCTGCAACGCAATTCTCGGGTTGCCGCCGTCCCAAAGTAATGTCCGCAGCTCCCGGGAGATACGCTTAAATGTCGCCGTCGGGACCAGGTACGGTGTGTTTTGGAGGATATATAAGAGTCGTGGCAGCGCCAGCATTTTAAAGAGCGCCGCGCGCCCCATCAAGGACAAGGGCAAGGACCTCCAGTGTCCAATGTCCACCCCCAGCCTCATCAGTTGAGGCTCCAAATTTCGGGCGAAGAACTCCCCGCGTCCCTGGTGACGTACACTCCCAAATACCTGAATCCAGCAGTCTCCAGCGATGCCGGGCAATCCCGCGGTATGCGAGGAGGTGGACCCGACAGAGGGTAAACCACCGATTTGGTCCAATTAATCGAGTAGCCAGAGTAGCTACCGAAAAGGGCGAAAAGGTGGAGGGCCCGCGCCATGGACTGGTAGGGTCGGGCCATGTACAGGACAATATCGTCAGCGTATAGAGAAATACGCTCCTCCCATTCATCCGTGAGTGCCAGGCCCCAAAAGGCCCTATCTCTTCTGATCCAATGCGCGAGCGGCTCCAGGGCGAGGGCAAACAGGAGCGGTGACAGGGGGCAGCCCTGCCTAGTGCCCCTATACAGGGCAAAAGCACGGGACGTAGCCCCATTGACCCTCACCCTTGCCATCGGCTGCGTGTACAGGAGTCTCACCCAGCTACTGAACACGGGGCCCAATCCCAGTCTATTCAGTACCATAAATAGGTATGGCCATTCGATGCTATCAAAGGCCATTGAGGCGTCCAGCGCCATCAATGCCGTCTGCGTATGTCCCACGTCTTTAGTCATGTGCAGAATACCATAGAGCCTCCGCAGGTTGTGCCTAGTGCTCCTGTGGGGCATAAAACCCGACTGGTCTACATGCACGAGGTCGGGCAGTACAGATAGCAGTCTTGTCGCCAAGACCTTGGCCAAGACCTTCGCCTCCACGTTCAGGAGGGAGATAGGCCGATAGGATGAGCAGCAGTCCGCCGGTTTCCCGGCTTTATGAATAACCACAATTGTGGCCTCTCTCTGGTCAGGCGGAAGCACGCCTACCTCCCGTGCCTCAAGGAACATACGTCGCATGGGCTCCAGTACCACACTCGCCTGTTTCTTATAGATTTCGACCGGGAGTCCGTTGGGTCCCTGCGCCTTGCCGGACTGAAGGGCATTAAGGGCTTCTCCCAGCTCTGCTCTTGTGAGGTCTGCATCCAGACACTCCGTTTGTTCCTGGGATAGCATAGGCAACGCAAAGTCTTGCAGGAATTCTTCACAGTCTCTCTCGGTTCTGGTACACACTGGGGTATACACTCCTTCATAATAGGACGCAAAAGCCTCCGCTATAGCCGCACTCGTGGAGGCCAGGGCCCCGGAACCATCCCGCACCTCCGTAACCCAGGAACGTTCCCTGTCCCGGCGCTCCAGCCACGCGAGAAGCTTCATACTCTTGTCGCCTGCATCATATATCCGATGCTGCGTGGCAAGGAGTAGGCACGTGCCTCACCCTCCGCTAGCGAGCGAAGTTCCCTGTGCTTCAGGGCCAAAGCATGATTGCGCTCCGGCGAGGGCGATGCACTTGCCTCTCGCTCCAGAGACTCGATTTCGCGCTCCAGCTGCTGAATCTGCAGCGATTCCTCTTTTTTGGGCACCGATCAAGGCCTGGGCCTGTCCCCTCAGGACCGTCTTGTATGCCTCCCACAACGTTAGCTGGGAGGTAACCGACCCCTGATTGTCGGAGAAATAGTTCGCAGAGCCTTCCCGAAGCTTATCCGTGATCGACGTGTCAGTTAACCGCCACGGATCTATTCGCGGGAATGCGGCCCTGTCCACCACCGTCCCCCGAAGGGTAACACCCACCGGAGAGTGGTCCGATATGCCGCGCGCCATAATACTCGGGTCTACAAAATCTCCCAGCTGATCCCCCCGCGTGAAAATATAGTCCAACCTCGAAAAGGAGCCATGTCTGGCCGAATAAAAGGTGTAGAGTCTGCGGGCTGGGAACCGAGTTCGCCATATGTCGCATAGGCCCATGGCAGCCGTGAAGCCCCGCAGGCCCGCCTCCCCTCCACTGGCTCGTCTGTCGCCTGACCGGTCTAGTTCGACGTCCATTACCGCGTTGGTGTCGCCCCCAGGATCAGAGTGCCGTTGGGGAGGTTCGCCAAATGTGTCCCCAGTTTCTTGTAGAGTGTAGCATGCAGGCCGGGCGGGATGTAACAGGAGCACAGGAGCACCGTACGCCCTTCCCATCTCACCGCCACCGCCACGAAGCACCCAGCGTCTTCCACCCAGGAATTTAAGACAGTTATTGGCAAACTCCTACGGACCAGTATCCCCACCCCCTCGAGCCGGACGTGAATCCGGAGTGGGCTACCATCTTATACCCGAATCTATCTAAGGCCCTGCAATTATTACCCCGGAGGTGGGTTTCCTGCAGGAGCACCACATCTGGAGAGTGGCGTTTCAGGTGCTGCAGTACTAGAGTTCTCTTGATCTTGTTGCCCATCCCATTGACATTCCATGTCCATATTTTAATCTTAGCCTGATCCCCCATCCCCACTGTGAATCCACATCCTCAACGGATTTCCACCCCGCCACTGCGCAGCGCCCCCACAGTACCACAACATTAACATAAATATATTGACATGAGCTAAACTGAAACTTCCCATCAACCCCATCCCACCCCCCCAGTCTGTCCCCCCTCCCTGCCTCCCTGCTAAGTGGGCCCCCAACCCCCACCTTAAAAACTTGCAGAGTGCCTGTCGCCCAAATAATCCCATTTCAACTAACTGAGGGAACGTAAGCCCACAACTCGCAGAAACTGGCACAACTGACTGTCGGATTTCCACCCCTTTAAACAAGAAATTAGCCCCCACCCTCCCCCCTCTCCCAAACCCCAGCGGGCCAATGCCTAGAGCCCTTTGAGCGAGCAATCCACGTCGGCCAGCGCGGTCACTCACAGTCACGGAGACGTTCAAAATCTTTATGCAGCCTGACTAGTGGCCCCCCGCCCATCAGGGCCCAAGAGACGTGCGCCATTGCCCGCCTCCCCCATGTAGAGCCCTCAGTGCGGCTTGTGTCCCCATCAGTCCTCCGGTGGCGGACGTTCACGCTCCTGACTCCCTCGGGCCGGTGCTGCAGCTCTCTCAGCCTCACGAGAGTTGTCGTTGGAGGTCCGGCGCCGTGCCGCACCCTGGCGGCCCACGGTCCGCCATCCCTCCATCCAGTCGCTCGCCTCCGTCGGAGAATCAAAAAGTACACCTTTTCCCCATCCAGGATCTTGAGCCGTGCTGGAAAGAGCATCATGTACCGCACCCCTGGTCCCTAAGGGCTCGCTTGACGCCTTCAAAGGACCTGCGCTGGCGCTGGACCTGCAGAGTGAAGTCCGGGAAAAACCGGATCGTTGCGTTCTCCAGTCGTAGGTCCCCGGTGGTACGTGAAGCCTGCAGGATGGCATCCCGGTCCCGGTAGTTCAGGAACCGGGCAATGATGGTGCGCGGAGGGGCCCCAGGCTTAGGCCTCCCCCCATTGCGCGATGGGCCCTTTCGACAGAGAAGAATTTTGAGAGACGCTTGGGCTTAAGGTGTTGCAGTATCAGATCCTCAACAAAACAATCCATGGACGGCCCTTCCAGTCCCTCCGGCACCCCTACGATGCGGACGTTGTTGCGTCGCGCCCGGCCTTCCTGATCCTCCAGGCGGGCTACGACGTCACCCTGGGCCTTCACCAGCGTGGCGACCTGCTCCTCCAGCTTCTTCGTTCTGCCCTGTAAATTTCCAATGCCACTCTCCGTCTCGGCCACCCTGCCCGACATAGACCGAAAGTCGGCCCGGAGGAGGTTAACCTCCTCCGTGACCGAGTCCAGTTTGGGCTCCATTGTGCCACGCATGTCTCTGATGGCCTGCATTATGTCTCTGAGTGACGGGTCCGATCCTCCGTCCGCGTCGTCACCCTGTTGTCCCCCATCGCGGAGGCCCTCTCCCTTCCCCATAGCCACTGTGTATTTATCGATCTGGTTGGCTTGGTTCGGAAGGGGCGGCTTATGCCGACCCATCGCCGTAGATGAAGCCGTGGCGGGAGGGCTCACACGTCTGGCCCCTTGTCCCTGTCGCAGTCGTCCAACCGCAGGCCGGAGGGACCGTCCAGTCCACCCCCGGTCCTCCGCCACTTCAGCCGTGAGGGACACCAACGCTCACCCCCGCTCAGGCCGCACGCCGACCGGTTTAGCAGGCCGCCCGCCAACAGTCACCCAGCAGGCTTCCAGGGGCAGGCAGACGAGTTTTCACCCCCAGCGCCTCTCAGGCCACTCAGTGCTGGTCCAGGCCTCCCACTACCATGGATGAGCCTCAGAGCGCTCGGGCCCCAGACCCCGGAGTCGTTCAGACGCGGCGCTCCGGTGGGAGACAGCAACGCTCAGCAGGCCCAGCTCGCTTCCGCGGGCCCCACCAGTGCGGCCAAGTCCCCCGATCTCGGGCTCACCGCGCCGCCCCCGGGCTCCGGGGCTCCGCGCTGTCAGTAGCGCACACCCAACGCAGCTGTCCGCCGCGACAGCGGTTCCACTCGTGGCTTCTGCGTGCCTGCGCTGCAAGCTCACCTCCGGGCCCCCAGCCGGCCGAGCGACGCTCCCAGGGCACCTCCGCACCCACCTCTGTGTCGGCCGTCGGTCACCTCAGGCCGCCTCGCAGCCGCTGTGTGCGCTCCTCTCCCGGGCTCCGCTGCAGTCCGAGCACCCCTCGCTCTCAGGTCCGGCTCCTGGACGTGTCTCGGGACCGTCCGCTCTAGGCCGAGCGCTCGCCCTCCATCGGCGCCATTTTCGCCCGCACGGGCGCTGAGTTCCGCGTTTTCGCCCCTCCGGGCTGGAAGCCTTCCTCGTCCCTGCTGCCGCCGCGATTTCACCCGCGAGCGGCTCGCCGCCGGTCAGCTCCGCTGGTCGCGTTCCCCAATGGCCGGATTATGACGGATTTAGGGGTGATGTTACCCTATCTGCTGTCGCAGCTCCCCTAGTATGCGGCCATTTTCCTCGGCTGCAGGCCACGCCCCTCAAAAAAGTTGGTATTTTCTTGTCTTAACCATTTGTTGTCTGCAGCATGATACTGCGACACATGACTAGGTTTAGCTGGCAGTTGCTCTTTGTGTATTGCTCCCAGACAGTGAGATGAGCTGTTGGCAGGACGGGCCACTCTGAGTTAATGAGGGGGAGGGGCTATCACCTGCCACACTTGCACATCACCAAGGCTCTGCCTGAGCACTCTCACAAAAGGTTTGACACTGGCCTTTGGGACCCCAGACTAGATGTGGCCAGGACAGGGAGGAAGGGGATGCCTGACACCTCAGGGAGTGGAACCCTCTAGAAGCTTTCTCCACTTCAAAGCGGGCACGAGGTAGAAATATTGGACCTCAACCCCAACTCTTCAGGACACTTCTGGACTCATCCAGGAAGAAGGACTGCTGTGCTGCTGAAAGGACTGCCACTCTGCTGGACTACTGCCTGCTCTGAAGGACTGCTACCCTGACCTACTGACCTGTTGCCCTCTAGCCAGGGTGAGAAAGACTGGAACTGCATCTCTAAACCTAGAACCCCAGAGTGACTCCAAGGGCTAGTTGACTGGCCTCCTGATCAGAAGCCTGAGGGATATAACAGGCTTCCAACAACCTTGAACTCAGCACCTGGACTCTGTCATCTGTGAGTTCTGCCCTTCCAAGTGGTTCCACCCCAGTCCTGGACCCTTGGAAGTAGGCCTGAAGGTGATCTGCCAACCCATCTGTGGACGCAGCAGAACCAATGTATCTCCTCCACAGGGCATCTCCTGTAGAACTGGTGCATCACCTTTGCTGCTTGATGCATCACCCTGAAAGCCGACGCATCGTCTCTGCTACACAGACTTCCCCGACACAATGGCTTCGCTTCACCCATCGTAGTCCATCGGATGTGACGCACCGCCACGCAAGGATGTCGCCTCACCGAACACAGACCATCTGCATCGCCGTTGTGCGATGCATCTCCCCACCCAGCCCTCACATCGTCTACTGAGTGGCGCATCCCTGACACGGGACTCCACATCTCTTGTCAAGCAGGATTTAAGGTACTCTTGTTCAATGGGCCTAATTGGGTACTTGTAGCTGGCCTACACTCCATCGCAGCCGGCTTGAACTTGTAATTGGTTCCCGGTCCAGCGCGAACAGATATCCACAGTTGGCACTTGGTGCTTTTTGGTGCTATTTTCACATAAATCTTTGAACTTACATATAATACCCAGTTCTACTGATTAGATTTTTGTTGTTTTGGTCTTGATTTCTTTAAACTTACTCTATTTTTCTAAATCGGTGTGGGATTTTTCTTGTGTGGTGTTTTCACTGTATTACTGTTTGAAGTGCTGTATAAATACTTTACATATTGCCTCTAAGTTAAGCCTGGCTGCTCTGTGCCAAGCTACCAGAGAGTTGAGCACAGGTTAATTTGGGGTTTGTTTGTGAATTCATCCTGACAAGGATTGTGGTTTCTGCTTGAGTAGGATTTAAACACCTCAACCAGTAACCCAATTTATAACATCCCTCTTCTTTAGGCTTTTTCCTACACACAAACCCCCATGAGCCTCATAATACAGCCAGTGACCTATTGAGGTTTTTCACTACAACTCTAAGTATACTGAGAATTAGTGTTAAAATGGGGAACACTGCAAGTTGGCAGGATTAGCTTGAGGATGCATAGATATTTCCTTGGGGGTGATGGTTGTGCTGCCCCCATAAGGCTATCATCGCCAGTGTTAAAATGAGGAATTCTTGTACACCAGTAGAGGAGAAGTCTATTAATTCACCATCACCATTCTAGTCAGAGACAAAAGTTAGTTAACAGTACTCAACAAATGTAATGTTCCATTATACAACATTAGAATGTGAGGGGAGAGGAAGAGAGGGAAGATACCACACCAGGCATTGAGGGATAATTACCAGAATATAACAATTAGTAAACCATGCAGCACCTATGGAATGTATAGTTCTTCGTTTTTCATAAGCCTGATTGAAAAAAAAACTACTACTGGTCCAGCGTAACACAGACCGAGGGCCTCATGTAGAAAATGGTGCTGTGGGAGCACCTTTTTAAACTGTAGCGCCCCGCCCTGCTAAACACGATGTTCACCTGCTATATTTAAAGTCTGGGTAAGCACCAGGTTTAAGATGGTGACGCCTCTGCTGGCTCTACTGGTGTAAACCATTACCTGCTACCCATCAGACAAAGGGGCGCGGGTCACAGTGATGGTAGTTCCGCCTTACTGAGGGGGCGTGACTGTCAATCATTGTTCCTGCCCATGTCTGTCATGTGAGACATGGAGGTCACAGGCAGGGAAAATGCAGAATGGCACCCACACGCGGGGAGAGAACTGCCTGAGTGTAGGCCCATATATTTGTTGTTCTGTGAAAACAAACTCTTGCTTATGAACTTTGCTTCCTATGATCAAAAGGTTTTGTCGAGTGGGTGCCCTAAACATGGTGCCCTCTCTCCAAACCTACAGTGTTGTAAATAAAGAGAGCCACCATGACTGCAGCTTTTACAGCACACGGGTCCCACAGCATGGGAGGTTGCTAAATTTGATGTCTACTATTCTCTTATAGGTACACAGACAGTGTGTCTACAAAAAGGGCAATTGAAGCCCCCTAGGAGTTCCCTACCATATAGTGAAAAAGCTAGGAGGGTACGTATGTAGAACTTTTCGTAGAGATCCGTATCCTGACGAATGCCACCGACCCATGAGGGCGGCGACCTACGGCAGAAACATGTTGATACCGCAGATAGGGTAATGGTGCCGTTGCTTGCCCATATACCCTGATTTGGAACTTTTTTAATCCTGCCAAGTGGGATCCATAATATATACAGCAGGATATCCACTTAAGACAGTTTTAATAATTTTTCTCTGTGTGAGGGATCCCTACTGTATGATTTCTTTCTTTTCTATATTCTGTTTTTTCCCAGCGCTCCTCCCTGGATGTTGGCCTGCACCAGGGAGTCGCAGCGGCCCAATGATGAAGCATGCCACTCATTGAGTGGGTGAGGGCAGCATTCGCATCCTTTTGGGATTCCCAAATTGGGCCTTTCAATTTCAGCTTTTACCTCTCATTTTTGTAGGTGAAGAATGGTCTTTCTACATTTTTATTTAAAAAAAGAGTTTTTGAAGTAGGAGAGGACCTCTTGGCCCACGTCCTAGAGGGTAATAGACATACAAAAATTGTTTCTGAGTTATTACCTTTAGTTATAAGTCCTTTTCGAGCAGTGAGTAGTGTAGTCTATGGGAGAACGAGGGAAGGCTCAATCTCTCTTCCCTTTTTCTGTAGGTTAATTGAAAAGAAAGCTGCACACATCCTGCAATCATTCCTGCCACCCGTGTTGTCATTGCCTTGGGGGTTGAGTAGGGGAGGGTAATGATGAAATGCAGCAAAAACATGGAAACAGTATTCCTTATGCTCCTTGATATAGACAACATTATATTCCCTATAGCTCATAGACTTCACCTGGATTTGTACAGGCTTAGAACTGCATTCCCTCCTACAATTGCACAGACCCCATCATAGTGCCAAGCTTCATTTTGGGGGGTTACAATATCGGTGTAGCTTGCACCAGGGGCGTAACACAGGCCCATGGAGCCCCTGTGATACAGTGGGGCACCCAACCCTTCATGTGGCACCATTGAGCCCAAGACCAATGAATATTTGTGAGATATGGGTGACTCAGGGGCCCCTCATTACATTCTGCAGGGGGCCCAATCATTTTGTGTTATCCCACTGGCTTGCACTCTCCCCCAGAAAAAAAGGGAACATGTTGGATCCTTTAAGGGGAATGCACTCCATCCAAGTCTCCAAGTCCTGTGAAATAAACATGAATCGTCCACATATAGACATTCATGAAGGGAAACAATGAATCTAGGCCCTTTAGGTCTCTCACAAGGCACAGCCTGGATAGCAGAATCTTGGCCTACCTCTCAGTGTAATGCAGGGCCTCTTTGGCTACCTATCTCAGTGGCGGCTCCTTCGCTAAGTAGGAGGAGCATCGCCCCACTGCTCGTTGAGCAGTGGAAAATAAAAATAAAATGATAATAACAGGAAGTTAATATCATTTTATTTTCCTTTGCGACTCTGGGTGGGGCGGGCCTGGCTCGCCGCAGAGGGAGCAGGAGTGGTTTGAATTCCCTCCCTACATGCGCATGACGCTTTGACCGGCGCTCTAGGGGCCGGCCAAACAGTCATGCGTAGTTGGCATGTTCTCTATTGGGCTGTGTTGCACAGCCCTGTGGAGAACATGCCCAGCCTCCCCAGGCACTGCCTGAGCGGCCAAACAGGCCGCTTAGACCAATCACGACGCTGCTCCTGCAGCGTCATGATTGGCTGGCAGAGTCTGGAAGCCTGGGTGCTTCCGGTGCAGACAGCAGCCGGGAAGAAGACAAGAAAACGGAAGAGAGACGTGCGGCGGCAAGCAGGTAAATTTATTTTTTATTTTTTTACATCTTTTTATCCCTCCCCCGCCTCGCCACCCCCGTTCAGAGGCAGCCGCCACTGCCTATCTCTCCAACCCTGAAGCATCTCAGAAGGCTGTGTGCTAAATTTGAGAAGGGCTATAATCCAAGTGTAGGCCATGGCCCTTTCTGTCACTTCACCCACTCAAGGTAAAGGCACAAGTCTGCTTTGCTGCTCTGACCCACCAAGGGGTAAGTGGAACCTCTATAGTGGCCCTCTTACTGATACCTTCTGGGATCTGTTATGTCAAGCCATTCCAATCCGAGTGCTGGGATAAAAGGTGACCCCAGGGCATAATAAGAGGCTCAGGTGAGGCCAAGTGCCAAACTATCAAACTCTCAATCTGCCCCTGGGTCCTGCTATGAGGAGTCCTTCTCTGGCCAAATCACTAGTGAGAGCATTGTAGAGCACCGCTCTTACTTTGGGCTCTACCCCTCCATGGACTGAGTAAAGCACCGATACAACAAAACATTCTGAACAGGCACAGCTCTTTAGCCCTTCATCCACCCAGCCATTTACTCACAGGCCTATGCACGGTGAGAACCAGAAAAGACCCTCCTACTGCTGCAATTGGAAGCCCATATCCTTCAAGTCATTTGTAGCACTGGCACCTAGGGGGCTAACACAAGCAGGCACATGGACTCCTTCCACTCTCCTGAATAAGGCACATGCTTGTGAGCTGGTTATACCACTCACTCCGCAAGACGATACCCTCACTCACCCACTCCTGAAAACAATCTTCCCATACTTCACAACACCATAGAGGGAAGCACACCCCAAGATCATTGAACATGGCATAAACAACAGACAAAACATGACAACCTAGTTTGCAGAAGGGAAAAGGAGCCAGCTAGGATGCTAAGGCAACTCCATAAATAAGCCCTAATATGTGACAGAAAGGCAGAGAAGCATTTAATCAAGGCGAAGAAGAAAGAAGGCCAAGACAGACTTTGGGACGAAGTAAAGAAGGCTGTAGCAGAGAAAGAAAGCACGAGATTCTGGGAAAGGGCCTCATGAGGATGTAGAGATGACATTGTCTGCTTGGAAGTAGGAGTCGGGGCCAACGAATGATTGAATCATTCAGTATCACGTATCACGGCAAGGAGGGCGGTTCCAGTAAGTCCTTATTCTTAAAGTTCCCTATTGCTAATCCAAATACAGTAAGTGGCTCTGTTTTTAGAGAAGAAGAATCTACAATCCATGGATTAGAAATCAGGGGTACAAAACTCACTGCAAACAAGAAAGCCATCCATAAGCAAAAGCAAATAAACCCCCAGGCCCGAAAGAGTCCCAGTTGATATTAGAAGGTCATCGGTACAGATTTGAACCAATATTATCTACTGTGTTAAATGCAGTGGATATATCTGGCTACTGCCCTCAATCATGACGATAAGCCATCATTGTAAGGCAATTTCTCAGATGCTGCCAATTATTGCCCGATCTCATAGCGGACTGGGGTTGGAAAAATATATATAATTAGCTACTATTAAATCAGCTCGAAGACTGGATTGAGAAAGAAAGTATACTGCCTGGTGCACAACCAGGTTCTGCGTTGGCTAAAGTCCTATTGAACAAGCCGTGAGACTCCACTTAATTGGCACAAAGTATAATCAAATCAAGAAAGTTGCTGCATACCCAGCTTTCCTGCCTGAGACTCATTCGACAGGAACCTGTTGTGGGCATCTGTGAAGGCACAAGGTACTGCAGAACACCTGCCTGTAGCCTTGATACATCTTCAACAAAACAAGACAGCAAAAGTCTGATATAGGAGGAAAGGTGAATGTAACAACACTTTTGCCCTAAACGCTGGGGTTCGACAACAATGTGTGCTAGCACCAACCCTATTTCATCTTTACATAACTAATTTGAAGCATATTTACTAAATATGGACCAGGTTGCTCCAAGGCTAAGTTATGAAAATGTTGTGATCCTATTTGCTGACAATGCCATTCTCTCGACATTGACCATATTGGCAATAAATCATGCTATCAAGGGCATTTGACATATTGTGGGGAAAAGAAGCGAACAAATAATATGAATAAAACTACATTTATGATCATATACCAGATGTCTCCATTGAAACAGATGTTCTCTGTGAATGGTGTACCAACAGAAAAAGTGACAAATTTCGAAAACCTAGGAATCAGATTCCTGGGGCCATCAGAAAGAGTAGACAACATGCACGATGAAGCAAAGTGTGTGAGTAGTTTTATGCTCTAAGTGAAATAAAAAGTCATTCAAGACGTTTCTAAGATGAAGGCACTCGCGCAACGACTTATGGAGCAGAATTTTGGGGCCTTAAAAGGATGCTCGAGCTACAGAAATTGAGATCCATTTCTTGAGGAAAATCCTACTCCTGGTACAGCATTCCCTGCTGAAATGCATAAGGCTTGGGCTCTGGCTCAAACCCATAGAGGAGGCGATGGGGCTACTAGCCCTTCCACAGCCAAACGATAGTTTAGATGTGTTTCTGTTAAGACATATATAAAAATACACGTCCTACTTAATAATATACAGCTCCTGCCTTAGGGGAGACTTACATATATTGTTGATGGAATTGGGGGCTTTGCCATTAGTTTAAAAGGCAAAGTCAAACTAGCAGTGTTACCACTGCCCTTCCAGTCTGCAGTGGTAGGCAGGGAGCCATTTTGTACATTGTCACACACAGGGTGGCACAAGCAGGGCTGCAGCCCTGGGTGGAAACTCTGCCTTACATGCCCTAGGCACCCGGGGTACCATATACTAGGGACTTATAAATAAGTCAGGCCTTGCCAATTAGGAATAGCCAATTCAACATGTACTTTGTAATTGATTTGAACAGTGGCACTGCGGTCTGGTTAGCAGGCCTCCGTGCACTCTTTAGAGTCGAAAAAACAGCAGTTAGTAGTCCAAATGGGGGCAAAAAAGTGGGTGGAAACCTGCAAAAAGTCTGTTTCCTTACACTGTGCTACAGAACTGATGCACCAAACATTTTCCTCTCTGTCGCAGCCTACATTTTCTCAGCATGGAAGCAGAATAGGACTATTTTAAAAGCTTAAATTGAAGTTTTAATATCAATGTCTAATATTGTCATGAGCTCTTTTTTAGAACAAATATGGTCTGCTTCCATTGAACTTAGGGACATAGTTGAAGACTGTTTTTAATAAAATTTTACATTTTATATACTTTTTGATATTTGAATAAATGTATTAACAAATATGTATGGCTTTTAATTGAAACTGTGAACTGACAGTCACCCTCGCAAGCAGAAACTACAAGACAGCCCACAGGTTCTGATCTGTATCCCTGCATGACCTACTAAATCAGAGCTTAATTTGTGCTGGTGTGTGATACCGGCACTTAATTTTAAATACCGGCACTTGTTTATGGAAGTACATCACTTGGTGGCTCTCTCAGCCTATTTTTATAGCACAGCCAAATATTTTGTAATGCAATGTATTAAAAATGATAAAGCTCGCACCTCCAGGCAATCCCTACAGCCCGGGGTGACCCGCAGTAGACAAACTGTAACATTTGTTTAAGTGTGATAGTAGGTAATGCTGACACTGTCATTCAGCAACAGGAGCTGTGGATGGCAGCAGTGGAATACCTTGGGCCCTGGCACTAATATTTTTACAAAATAAGCACCGCACTAAATCAATTAAAGTGTGTAGTTATAATGGACCAAATTCTGAGTAAACTGCCAGTATTACTTACCACACTAGTACATGTTTATTTAGGCAAAACTATGATGATTAACATATCATAACATAACACAACATATAACATAACATATTACATATTATATAACATAACATCATGTAACTTAACATAACGTAGCATAACATAACAGAGTGGTGTATTGTAAAATGATTGGTCCCTCACCAAAACGTGAACAGGGGCCCCCAGAGTCTCCCATAACACAGATATTCATTGGCCTTGAGACCTACTGGAGCCCCTTGAAGGATTTGGGGGCTGGAGGGCAGCTACTCTGAGTGCCTGCTTGTTCTGAGAAGTGCCGGTACTCTCCAATTAAAAGCATTAAGTCTCTCTTGAGAAGTGCCGGTACTCTCCCTCTCAAAATAGAAAAGTGCCGCCACTGTGCCGGTACTGAGTACCGGCCCATTTAATGCACTGTCCCTAATAACTTAACATAACGTAATACAACATAACGTAACATAACAATGCCTGGCGCTACAAAAAACCCTCACACTGAAGAAGGTCTGTTTTAAATACGTTCCCAAGTTATCACAGCAACTGATCATGT
Organism: Calotriton arnoldi; assembly: GCA_963921515.1. NCBI lineage: Eukaryota > Metazoa > Chordata > Amphibia > Caudata > Salamandridae > Calotriton > Calotriton arnoldi. The sequence continues at coordinate 2,668,729 of CAWUFW010001605.1, read as the reverse complement.
CCACAGGAGCCGGGCACCCCCACTGAAATGAAAGAGATTCTTACAAACACGCGCCAGGCAGGGGGCAGGCTTAACCTCTCCCTCCGCCGCCCACCCAGCCTGTCAGCACGCGGATGCTGCTGTTGGCGAAGCATCAACCCACACTCGGCCTGTCTGTGCAAACAGAGCTCAGCCGTGTACACAATCCCAGCCTCGGTGGATGTGTTTTCAGAGCCCCGAACCGCGCTTTTATCAGGTTGTAGAAAAAACCTGTGCGTCTGAAGATCTGTGCGCCGCCTCGCGCAACACGGCCCACGCAGAGGAGCGTCTGCTACGCAGAAGGTGTTTCCATCAGCACTATAATGGAAGGCACGCTCACAGCGGCGCTGCCAATGTGTGGAATGAATGAGTCACAACCAGTGATGGAACTGAAAATACTCGGGGAGCCCAAAAACTCGGGGTCAAGGCCAGGGCCGTCTTAACAGCATTATAGCCCCCGCCCCCCCCTTCCCGCAAAGCAGTGCACTGGCAGAAAGGGGGTGGAGTCACGAGGTGCAGAGTCATGAAAAGCGGGGTCTGACAGTCAATTTATATGTTTATTTTTTTTTAAAACTCTGTGGCAAATAAACTGGCAACAAGGCAAATGTGACACGAAATCCTAATTGGTCACAAAGAGGCTGCATTTTAAAATATCTTATGCGGGTGAGGCACCTGCTTCAGAGATTTTTGCGTGCCCAGCAGATAATAATGGTAAGATAGCTTTGTTGGTTAATGCACTTGCTGGAGAGATCTGTGTTTTGTATAGTCACAGTTTTGACTCATAAAGTAGCATAGAGCAGTGCTTCCCAAACGTTTGACAAAAACGACACCAATTTTTACAATGACAATCTTTTGCAGACTCTCCTAGCTTTAATGCTGCGATTACTTACTGGTAATAGCATTACTCCGAGTCCTTCTCTTCCCCCCACCCTTACTTCCTGTTCCATACCAAGCCCATACAATAAACAGATCGACTGGCTGGAAGAGCGCGGGAGGGGAGGCCCGAGTCATCACGGTGAGAGAAGGACTCAGAATAATGCTATTACCGCAAAGTAATTGCAGCATTACCCCTTCGTCCCTCTTGTCGTGATGACTCACTTAGTGAGATGTACCCAAGCCAATAAGTGGGCCAGGACAACTGCACAGAAAATGTAAACACAAGTTTAAGCCACTGGTAAAAAACAGTTCACAACACAGAAGCCAACATCGCGGAAACCAATAAATCATATATAAAAATACACGTCCTACTTAATAATATACAGCTCCTGCCTTAGGGGAGACTTACATATATTGTTGATGGAATTGGGGGCTTTGCCATTAGTTTAAAAGGCAAAGTCAAACTAGCAGTGTTACCACTGCCCTTCCAGTCTGCAGTGGTAGGCAGGGAGCCATTTTGTACATTGTCACACACAGGGTGGCACAAGCAGGGCTGCAGCCCTGGGTGGAAACTCTGCCTTACATGCCCTAGGCACCCGGGGTACCATATACTAGGGACTTATAAATAAGTCAGGCCTTGCCACATTAGGAATAGCCAATTCAACATGTACTTTGTAATTGATTTGAACAGTGGCACTGCGGTCTGGTTAGCAGGCCTCCGTGCACTCTTTAGAGTCGAAAAACAGCAGTTAGTAGTCCAAATGGGGGCAAAAAGTGGGTGGAAACCTGCAAAAAGTCTGTTTCCTTACACTGTGCTACAGAACTGATGCACCAAACATTTTCCTCTCTGTCGCAGCCTACATTTTCTCAGCATGGAAGCAGAATAGGACTATTTTAAAAGCTTAAATTGAAGTTTTAATATCAATGTCTAATATTGTCATGAGCTCTTTTTTTAGAACAAATATGGTCTGCTTCCATTGAACTTAGGGACATAGTTGAAGACTGTTTTTAATAAAATTTTACATTTTATATACTTTTTGATATTTGAATAAATGTATTAACAAATATGTATGGCTTTTAATTGAAACTGTGAACTGACAGTCACCCTCGCAAGCAGAAACTACAAGACAGCCCACAGGTTCTGATCTGTATCCCTGCATGACCTACTAAATCAGAGCTTAATTTGTGCTGGTGTGTGATACCGGCACTTAATTTTAAATACCGGCACTTGTTTATGGAAGTACATCACTTGGTGGCTCTCTCAGCCTATTTTTATAGCACAGCCAAATATTTTGTAATGCAATGTATTAAAAATGATAAAGCTCGCACCTCCAGGCAATCCCTACAGCCCGGGGTGACCCGCAGTAGACAAACTGTAACATTTGTTTAAGTGTGATAGTAGGTAATGCTGACACTGTCATTCAGCAACAGGAGCTGTGGATGGCAGCAGTGGAATACCTTGGGCCCTGGCACTAATATTTTTACAAAATAAGCACCGCACTAAATCAATTAAAGTGTGTAGTTATAATGGACCAAATTCTGAGTAAACTGCCAGTATTACTTACCACACTAGTACATGTTTATTTAGGCAAAACTATGATGATTAACATATCATAACATAACACAACATATAACATAACATATTACATATTATATAACATAACATCATGTAACTTAACATAACGTAGCATAACATAACAGAGTGGTGTATTGTAAAATGATTGGTCCCTCACCAAAACGTGAACAGGGGCCCCCAGAGTCTCCCATAACACAGATATTCATTGGCCTTGAGACCTACTGGAGCCCCCTTGAAGGATTTGGGGGCTGGAGGGCAGCTACTCTGAGTGCCTGCTTGTTCTGAGAAGTGCCGGTACTCTCCAATTAAAAGCATTAAGTCTCTCTTGAGAAGTGCCGGTACTCTCCCTCTCAAAATAGAAAAGTGCCGCCACTGTGCCGGTACTGAGTACCGGCCCATTTAATGCACTGTCCCTAATAACTTAACATAACGTAATACAACATAACGTAACATAACAATGCCTGGCGCTACAAAAAACCCTCACACTGAAGAAGGTCTGTTTTAAATACGTTCCCAAGTTATCACAGCAACTGATCATGTCCACAGGAGCCGGGCACCCCCACTGAAATGAAAGAGATTCTTACAAACACGCGCCAGGCAGGGGGCAGGCTTAACCTCTCCCTCCGCCGCCCACCCAGCCTGTCAGCACGCGGATGCTGCTGTTGGCGAAGCATCAACCCACACTCGGCCTGTCTGTGCAAACAGAGCTCAGCCGTGTACACAATCCCAGCCTCGGTGGATGTGTTTTCAGAGCCCCGAACCGCGCTTTTATCAGGTTGTAGAAAAAACCTGTGCGTCTGAAGATCTGTGCGCCGCCTCGCGCAACACGGCCCACGCAGAGGAGCGTCTGCTACGCAGAAGGTGTTTCCATCAGCACTATAATGGAAGGCACGCTCACAGCGGCGCTGCCAATGTGTGGAATGAATGAGTCACAACCAGTGATGGAACTGAAAATACTCGGGGAGCCCAAAACTCGGGGTCAAGGCCAGGGCCGTCTTAACAGCATTATAGCCCCCGCCCCCCCCTTCCCGCAAAGCAGTGCACTGGCAGAAAGGGGGTGGAGTCACGAGGTGCAGAGTCATGAAAAGCGGGGTCTGACAGTCAATTTATATGTTTATTTTTTTTTAAAACTCTGTGGCAAATAAACTGGCAACAAGGCAAATGTGACACGAAATCCTAATTGGTCACAAAGAGGCTGCATTTTAAAATATCTTATGCGGGTGAGGCACCTGCTTCAGAGATTTTTGCGTGCCCAGCAGATAATAATGGTAAGATAGCTTTGTTGGTTAATGCACTTGCTGGAGAGATCTGTGTTTTGTATAGTCACAGTTTTGACTCATAAAGTAGCATAGAGCAGTGCTTCCCAAACGTTTGACAAAAACGACACCAATTTTTACAATGACAATCTTTTGCAGACTCTCCTAGCTTTAATGCTGCGATTACTTACTGGTAATAGCATTACTCCGAGTCCTTCTCTTCCCCCCCCCACCCTTACTTCCTGTTCCATACCAAGCCCATACAATAAACAGATCGACTGGCTGAAGAGCGCGGGAGGGAGGGCCCGAGTCATCACGGTGAGAGAAGGACTCAGAATAATGCTATTACCGCAAAGTAATTGCAGCATTACCCCTTCGTCCCTCTTGTCGTGATGACTCACTTAGTGAGATGTACCCAAGCCAATAAGTGGGCCAGGACAACTGCACAGAAAATGTAAACACAAGTTTAAGCCACTGGTAAAAAACAGTTCACAACACAGAAGCCAACATCGCGGAAACCAATAAATCTGGACCCACCGGACCCTGGACCACCCGACCATGAGATCCAAAGGAGAAAGAACTGCCGAAGAGGCAATCCGACAGACATCCAGCAAAGAAGCACCCTGCACCCCAGCCATGGAAACAGCATGCCCCAAGCAGACCACCCCTGTATCCCCGGAGGAGAAGACAGACCAAACTGCTTATATGCAAGCAGAATCTCAACCAGAGCCACTGGCCCTAGCTGGAGTCGAAGGCAGACCCCCCATAAAAGCAGGACCAAAACACACAAACAAAGCGGAAGAGATCCGAGACACCTGCATCCGCTCAGGGAGATCAACGCCGCCCTCCGCACATCAAGGAAAGAACACTGGGAGAAACACTGTCTGCTGAAGAAACGTAGACTTCAATTCGAGCACAAAGCCTGGACCCAACCAAAGCACAATGCAGGCCACAAACACCAGAAAGAAAGGAGACAACCAGATAGGGACCCAGTTCCCCAAGGTAGTGGGCCGTAAGGTACAGCCCCTAGAAAAGACACAGTCAAGGCCAAAGGACATAACCCCACAGAAGACAAGGGCTCAAAGGTAGGATACTGAAGAGCCCGCAACACAAACAGCAGAACCCAGGAAGGACACACCACCTGCCAGACTGGACAGAAATTTGAAAATCCCATAAAGCACTTGGAGACAAGACCCAGGTCATCCACCAGACCACCCCAAAGGGATAGAAACACTGACACATCTGCCAACCGAGCCAGAAGAGTGGAAGGGCTAAAACCCAAAAGAAAAACATCCAGGAGAACTCTAACACCCGAGAAAGAGAAACGGAACGAGAAACCAAACTCGCCCGATCACACCAGGCCTGAAACGACTTCCCACGCAGAGCATAGGAAGATCTAGGTGACCAACTTCCGGATGCTAGCACAGAAGAAGACACAGAAGCTGAGAGACCCAGTAACATCAACCCCTCCCCCCCAGTCTGATCCCCAAGCCCATAGATGGAGTTATGCCAATGACTGAACCTGAAGACATGGAAACTGCGGGGGTCGCAACCAAAGGAAACGGTCACTCCAATCCCACCACCACCACCACCACCATCGGGAGAGGATCCCAGATAGAGCTGACCATGCCAGAGCAACCAGAACAAGCAGAGCCCTCTCCTTCCGTATCCGAAACAGACAACTGCAACAGAGGCAAAACAACAACAGGCCCGAAGAACAAAGACACAACAAGGCATCCACCCCTAAGGAGGACATCACCCATCCCCTGGAAAACAACCAGGGTATGCATTGGCACACAAACAGAACCACCTGAGGGCGACCCAACAACCGACACACCCTGACAACACTGAGGGAGAAAGACAGAAGTCCCGGGTGGATGGAAACTCCTTGCTCAGGCAACCGGCCAAATAGTTCAAATCACCCTGAAGAAAAATGGCCCTGAGAGACCCCACAGATGAACAAGCCCACCAGAACAAACAATTCTCAACAGCAGATAAAGACAGAGCACTCATCCCGCATCCGTCGACTGACAGAGGACAAGGCAGGTGTGTGATCCGTCTAAAGAAGAAGACCGCACCCCTCAGCCAAGGGAAAAAGTGAAAGAGGGTCAACCAAAACGCCTCCAGTAGCCACCAGGTGGAAGATCAAGCACTCCAGAAGATATCTCCACAGGCCTCAGACCCGGACCAGGCCCCCAACCACACTTGCTGGTGTACGCAGTGAGTATCACAGGGTCCGAGGGAACAAAGAAAACCCCACTTAGAATGTAGGAAGGCAGCAGCCAGCAGCCCAGGTCCCACCGGATCCACTCTGAAATAAGCAGAAGGCATGACAAACCTCATACATGTGGAAGCCAGAGCCGCAGAACAAATCACATGAGGTCGATGAAGTGCCACCGAGCCATGGGGCACCAAGAACACTGTGGCAGCCAGATCGCCTGTCCCGTCATCCAGAGAGACACCGCCCGAACAGGTACTGACAACAGATCACAGAGGAGACCAAACCTCGAACACCCTTGAGTCAGGCAATAACAATGCCCAGATCCGTCTGGAACCAGGCCCCAATGAAAACAAGATCCTGAGACGGTGCCAACTGCGACTCCTTTGCAGTTATTAAGGAGCCCTGAGATGACAGAAGAGCCAGCACTGTCTCAACCAGAAAACAGGTCAGTGGAAGAGACGCTCCCGGACCAAACAGATGACTAGAGAAGGGAAGATGGAAGTCCCCTGCAGATGAAGAACAGTCATCATGGGTGCCAAGACAAAGGCAAACACTCGGGGAGAAGACCACAGGCCAAACAGAAGAACCTAGAATCGGAAATGCCGTGACCTCACAGCGAACCCCAGAAACCCCTGGTGACTGGGATGAACAGGAAAGAGGAGACGCGCATCCTGAAGATCAACTGTCGCCATGAAGCCCCCTGGCGACACCAGCAGAATGAGCCAGCCATAAAGAAGCCCTGATACGGCAGAAGAGCCAGCACTGGCTGCACATGAAAACAAGCCCGGAAAGAAGAGCACTCATCCCATGCCTCCTGCCGACATCAGTGGAGTGAGCCGCAAGGCCGGCAACCTCAAAGGCATGGACGCCACTGAATAGGTGAGGTGCAGGAGAATCAAAATCGGCCGCCAGTGCTTAGGTTCAATCTGAACCGTAGAAGGCCATGAAACCCATTATACATGTAGCAGCAGACAGCCATATAATAAGAGCGCATAACTGGAGACCATTAACAGTAAGAAGGGACACTATTAGCTAGCAGTGCATGAAGACGCTAACCTTCCGCCACCCTAATCCTCAGAAAGAGAGCATAAGACCAAAGGCACTAGGCCCCAATCATTATAACCCCAACACAGTAATTACAGAGAAGGGCGTTACCTGGCCTATTTCTCACAGGCATGACCACTATCGCAATGCGTCTGCGGGCACAAACAGCACACCCCCCTTCCGGGAGAACAGCCACAGGCACAGCATTGGTCCTACTTATCAGTACATACGTCAAGCAACAAACAGAAGAATGCACGTAAACATGTGTCACAGAACCGCAAACCAATCTCTATGAGATAATGTAGGTAAATAGAAATTGAAAAGGCACAGGAACGAAGACCCATAACCTGAAATGAACTCTTCATGAAGCCTGAAACTGAGCTCAATAATAGCTCTGGGTCCGGCATCCTACAGGATCCTCGTAATTTCCTGCCTTTGTAATGTTCAATTGATACAGTTTACATTTAGAAAAGTGACTAGAGAGTTGGGCAACATTTTCCATAAAAATCTCAGACAGCCAAGCCTACACTAACAAGCATGTAGGGGGCACCACACATGGGGTTTGCTTTTATTTAGTGCTAATGACCATTGTAATAGCATCTTGGCGCATTTACTATCCGGACTCTCTTTCCTGTGGAGCTAGCTGATGAGACCATTGATTAAACAGGAGGAAGCATGGTTTGATAACGTCTTTTGATTTGTTGGTCTTTGGTTGTGTTTGGTTAGTAGAGAGTCTATACGCTGTTCCTTTTTAATGTGGTTTCTGTGAGCTATTGTGAAACTAAAATGACTTCGATCTAGAAAGAGATTTGTGGAGTTTTATGTTCAAGGGTGTGCATGCCAAATGGGCTTTCTGTTTTTCCACTTTTTGGAGGTGAAATATGTCCCTTGTTTTTATAGGCCCAGCTTTCGCCAGGCGTAATGTGATCAACCTAAAAAAGAGAGTTCACTAGTGCTACAGAGTGGGGCTTTGGCTGCATCCCACATGTACCACGGGTCATGTGGTATTCTACATTCCATGTATTCATGCATTTTCTTCATGTCAATTCTTCATTCCACATGTATTCATTCTTCATTCCACACTATGTGCCCGATTCCGATCTCCGTTGGAAGGGCTCCGAATCGGATTTGGTTTTACCTAAACCGATCCGGAGCCCTCGTTTCCGACCGACTCGTTCCCAATTCCGAACGACCAAGTACGATGCCTGGAAACCCTTAGCACTGACCGAATCGTTTCCGGAAGGCATACGGAGAGATAGAGCCTTCCAGAGCCGAATTGTACTGCTCTATGGAGTAGGTTTTCCATGCGAGCAAGTACGATGAACGAGTCGGACAGCCTTTACGAGTCGTTGTGCCCGGATCAAAAAGGCTGCCGGAATCGGACTTTGGGGGCCCATAGCAAGCCCCCCTTCACCCGGGGCCCTCCGAATCGTACCCATGGGTCCCCCCTTTCAGACCATGCACAGTGTGGCAGGCACCAAGGGGTGCCCGCCACAGGGTGCACGATTTTCCCCAGTCACCCCTTTCTTCAATGCGAGCCTGTGTACGCGTTCGGTACACAGGCTCCCGTTGAAGTCAATGGGAGTCCGACCGAATCGTATCCGGATGCATTCAAACGCATCGTACTTGTTCGGTCGGACTCCCCTGACACGAGTCGTACGGAAAGCATTCCAGACACGAGTCGTTCGGTTTGCTTTCCAACCGAGATCGGAATCGGGCCCTATGTGTATTCTTTGGAAGTGCATCTTTTGAGAGTCATGAGTCATTTCATGTTCTATGCTCCTGTGCTCCTGCTTGTAATAAAGGTTGTCAGTTGGGCTTGAGAGTCATTAGCAGGATCGCGGAGCTGGAAGGACCCTGGAGGATGGGCTACTCCATTTGACTTGAAGACTTAAATAAATCTACTTTACTTGTTCTCACGAAGCAGCTTCCTTTATTCAACTGATACCTACCCACAACATATTGGTGACAAGGATGGTGCAAGGAACGCTGACACAGAAAGGAGTTTGAAATACTGAAATAAGTCTTTCCAGTGAAACAACTAACCACTGTTGAGATCTGGCTGCGGAGGAGCATATCAGCAACCAGGCTACCCACAACAGGTACATATGTTTTGATTGGGCAGAAAGTATGTATTTCCACAGAAAAAAAGGGCTTCCATTTCATGCAGCTGTGATTATTTTGTTTATTTATCCAGCTGCCTGACAGCAGCATTATGGCTGCCTAAGCTTGAATTTTCAGGGGCACACACATGACATTGTAATGCTGTCAAAATGTCTTAGGTAACCAGATAATTTACGGTGTTTGTTTTTCTCTGGCAGCAGCACAGGTGGGGTGAAGGCAGTCATGATGAATATATTGCAGGCATTCCCAGCACCCTCCCTTCCATCATTAAATTTACACTTCAGAGTGCATTTTTGTGTTTGAGAGAAGTATGGGATGTCCCAGGCTACACTCATCTAGAAGGATTTTTAGTTCTGGCTTGACAGTGCAATTGTCACCGACCTTAAGTAATTAACAAAAAATAGCTTTCAGAGGGGCTTAGGCTCCACCCACACGTAGGTTCCCCCGAGTAATAAGATTTGATCTTGGGCGAATTTGTGTTCTTCAACTAAAATAACTGCTTGTATTGCACTTTTGGCTTGAGAAAAAGCTTATACTTGATACAGCAGGACTGAGTTGGTTATGATGGCAAGTCAATGATCATGGCTATAGGTCTGATCTGTTTAAAATGAAATGTTATGATAAAGAGGGATCACTGACATAATATCGATTACAAAAATATCCCCATACACAAATATCAACACATAAATATCGATGTCAAAAATATCGACATCCTATCTTTATAATGTAAAATATAAAAATATCGAAAAAATAATATCAATGTAAAAAATATCAATGTAAAAGATAACTAACATTTTTTTAGATGTAATGTACATTTAAACAAATAATAAATTAATGTTACATTAATGTAACATTATACATTAAAACATTAAAATATTTAATAATTTTTTAACTTACATTTTGCACTCCAGTGAGTGCAACAGTAGGGAAAGTGTTGGATAGCGGAGGGGTAAAAATTACTATTCCCACTCCAGTGAGTGCAACAGTAGGGAAAGTGTTTGATAGCGGAGGGGAAAAATTACTATTCCCACTCCAGTGAGTGCAACAGTAGGGAAAGTGTTGGATAGCGGAGGGGTACAAATTACTATTCCCACTCCAGTGAGTGCAACAGTAGGGAAAGTGTTGGATAGCGGAGGGGTAAAAATTAATATTCCCACTGAAGTCAATTCAAAATTAAAAACAAACAAAATATCAACTACACTACAAAAGATGTTAAAAAAACAAAAAAAGAAAGCATATAAAAATATTACAAATTACAAAAAGATAGAAACATATTATAATGTTCAAAAAACTAAAAATTACCTACAAAGATCATTTTATAAAAATTTTAAAAATAGTTTACAAACAAATTATATTTTATTGGAAATTATTTATAATCAAAAACATGTATTGTTGTAAATAAATTTAATATTTTTTATTTCCTACCCTATAACACCACACAATTCACAACACACATCTAAATTAAAAAAAAAGTGTACCTCCGTAATTAACCTAATTAATTATCAAATAAACAAATATTAATTAAAAAACAAATTAAAACAGATAAAAATTAATTTACTCACCAAACGTTACCCCTATAAAACTAAAATCCACACACAAAATAAAAATAAACAATTACCATAAATATGTATCAATTAATGAATGAATATTAATGAGCAACTAATTATTAATTAATGAAACCTACTTTCCACCCTCTACCACAACACCACAACACACACCTAAAAATCATTACACAATTTCCATAACTAATTTTACATTACATTAATATTAATTAACAACTTATTAATTAATTTAAAAGAATTTACTTCCTACCCTTTACCAATATAAACCCCACAACTCACATCTCAAATTAATTACACAATTGCCATATTTAATTTTTAATTAATGAATTACCATTAACAGATAATTATTAATTCATTATAAATAAATTACTTCCCACCCTATTGCCCTACAAACCCCACCAACCATGCCTAAAAAATGACACAAGTAACATAATTAATTACCAATTAATTAAATTAATAATTAACAAGCAATTGATACATAATTATTAATAAATTAATTCCCACAATTAACACTATAAATTATAAATTAAATAAATATTAATATATAGAAATTAATACATTTATTAAAATTAAATTACTTCCCACCCTATTCGCCTATAAAAACACAACCCTCTCCTACAAAAATGACACAATTAACATAATTACCAATTAATTCCCACAATTAACAACCAATTAATGAATAATTAATAATAAATTAATTCCCACAATTAACATTATATAATATAAATTAAATAAATATTAATACATTAAAAATATTAATAATTTGATTATAATTAAATTACTTCCCACCCTATTCCCTATAAACCCACAACCCGCTACAGAACTAAAAAACACAAAATGTAATTAACATAAAATGAATAACTACTAAAAATGTAACATTAAAAAACTAAAGCAATACTTATACAAAAAAATAGATCACATACTTTTAAAATACATACTAAAATACATAACACTAATTTAAAAATCGATATTTCAAACAAATTATATTTTTGCAAACGATATAACTAACTTCGATATTTTCAAAAACGATATTTCTTACCTTAAAGTTGATGTTCTTAACCACGATATTCTTCCTGTCGATATTACTGTATCGCGATATTTCCAACTCGATATTGGTGTATGTCGATATTTAAAACTCAACATTCTGTCTGTGCACCGATAAAGAGACTAGGCATGACATATTTATTGTGAAAACCACATGTTAAAGTCACTAGGCATTTAAGTGTGGATTGTTATCACTCTGTATTAAAGTCTACAGATTTGTTTCATGGAATCTCATAGATCACCGTAGTAGTCAATGGTTTTCTTGTTGGTCACCCCGTACGACAAACCGTGGATACAGCAGGTTCGCTCTGTGAGAAACTATGTTAGACCCACTTAGGAGACATAGAATTTTGCTTAGCCAACTGTAATTTTGTAAATCTTTCACATTTTATGACCGTGTCTCTGATGGTTGGCCTGTGGGAAAGCTTTTGCTCAAAACTGTAGGCTTCAGTTGGTTATGGTGACAAGCTATAGGCCTGATTGGTGCACTGGGAAACATCATGTTTAATACCATAGGTCTAATCTGATTATTATGAAACATTATGACAAACACAGCTGGCCAAGCTTATTAATTGTGAAAAACATTTTTAAAGCCATACAGGCTATACACAAGTATTTTGTTACAAAACTGTATGCGTCAGTTTGTTATGATGACAAGCTATAGGCCTGATTGGTGCACTGGTAAACATTACGTTTGATGCTGTAGGTCTGGTTATTATGAAACGTTATTACAAACGCAGGGGGTCTAGCTTATTAATTGTGAAACACATTTTTAAAGCCAGTAAGCCTATGCGCTGTTGAGAAGGATTGTAATATTGTTTTGCAAGCTGTATTTTTCCACGTTTGTTATTTTATAATGGTATGCATGATCCAGTTTATGTGCACTTGAATAGGCCGGTGTTGGGTAAAGTCCATGGTAAAGAGTAAAGGCTTCATCTGTACTTTGGGAAAAGCCATGCTAGATTTTATAAGTTTGATATGTTTATTATTAAACTTATTGAAAAGAACATTAACCCTGGCCTAAGTATTGTGAAAAGCATGTTTTGAAGACAATAGGGTTAAAGGATGGATTTATTTTACAAGGTGCTAAATCCTGTAGGCAGATATTTTTGTTACTTAAAATTCCAAAGATTGCCATAGAAAGAAAGGGTTTTGGTGTTGATGATCCACCCGAACAAGCCGTGGGAACAGAATAAATGCAATAATTTAAATCCTTGTTAGGCTGTTTGATGAGAGAGAGAGATAGTATTTTGCTTTCTCAACTGTACTTTTGTGTACATTTGTACTTTATGACTGTATACATGATGGTTGCCTTGTGGAAAGCTTAAGCTCAGTACAGGAGGCTTCAGTATGTGGACAAGCCAATTACAAAGGCTGTAGGCCTGATCGTTTATTGACTGGCATATTGATTATGAAAAGTATTTGTTAGCATATATTAAAATTAACAGGCATTTAAGGGTGGAATGTTATTACTCTTAATTAAAGGCTACAAACATGTTTTGTGTTACATGGAATCTCACATATTTTAGTAGGCAAAGTTTCTGGTGTTGTTTACACTCTCTAACCAACCTTGCGTACGTAAGATTTATACTGGTAGAACACTTGTCAAGCCCTGTTGAGAGAGATAGTGTTCTGCTTTGCCAGCTGCAATTGCTTATACATTTGCAATTTTATGACTGTATGCCTGATGGTTGCCCTGTGGGGAAGCTTACGCTCAGTACTGTAGGCCTGAGGTGGTTATGGTGACAAGCCAAAGATAACAGCTGTAGGCTTGATCGTGCATGGAAATGTTAGGTTGTGCAAGATGTCACAGGTCTGGCCTGTTTATTATGAAAAGCTAGTACAAAGGCAGTAAGACTGTCTTATTTATTGTGAAAAGCATACAGTAAAGCCAATAGGCCTCTAAAAGTGGGCTGTGATCAGATTATGTTGCGGGCCACAGAAATGTCACTGTGATGATTCTTGTTATGCCCTACTGAGACGGGTTGTATATTAATTTGCCAACTGTAATTTTGTACTCATTTGTAATTTTATAATTTGTGCCTGATGGTTGCCAGCTTACGCGCACTTTAGTATGCCTGGGTTTAATATAGTGTGCTCTGGGTCGGATTCACCCGGTAATTTCTCATTTACTCCCAGAGTTACACCTGGGAATTACAGCTATTTTTGCCAGCTGGAGTCCTTGGATAAATCACAAGTGATGTACCTCGCTCCAGCAGTTATGATCATATGTAAATGAACATCTCAATATCTGAACCCGCCCAGTGCGCACTGCATGACTTACCTGAGAAGGCCATGTCCAGGAGTACCACGCGCTTCCGGTCCTTCACGCTGCTGATTTGTGGGAAGTAAATGTCCACAACGAGGAAGAAGACGCAGGCGAGGAAGGCAATGAGGCCGATGGTGATTCCATAGTTGCAGGCGCTCTCGTTCTTGTTGAAGATGCAGTGCAGCTCAGGGTTTCCATGGTTTACATAGCCTTCGTTCACTATGGAGCCGAACACCACAATGGCAAAAATCTGCACAAAGAAAAAAAAGAGACACATTGCACTTTGTTCTTGTTTCTTTTTTTCTGCAATTATATTTATCCGAGCTCTGCCTCTCGGACCATTGCTATGCTATGCTCTGTGGCCTGATTGTGTTTCTTCAGATGGCACTGTTCAGGGATGCACCATTTGTCCTACAACACTAAAACTTTATATGCATCATATAAAGGCCACCCGATCCGGTGTACCCGGGTAACTGGCAAAGAAATTAACTACCTCATATGGACAAAGCCACACCAGACGGGATACCCCAAAAAAATATATACCCAAAAGAAAAAAAATCAAAATACCTACCTTCCCCATCTATGCTTCCAGGGTAAGAAACATACCCACTTTCAGTGCTTAATTTGTAAAAGAATAAGTGCTGGTGACCAATGTTTTGCTCAGAAGCCAGGAGATGGCGATAGTCGGGTTACCGAATACTAAGGATGCCTAGTCTTGATTCCACCTCATGCCTCTCCACCACTAGGCACTCCCTTCCCCTCTATCTCACTCTTGAAGACTCTCTCATCCCTGCTTTCTCCCTTTGTCACTGTTTTTATGCCTTTCTCTTCCTCCTTTTCCCATCTTTCGTGTTTTGATCTCTCTTGCAATGGATCCACGTTTTTTGACGGAAAATAAGTGCTGGTCCTCAAAACTGAGTCCCAGTAGGCCCCACCTGCAACCATCAGCTCGCATTAAGCACCGCCCCTTCAAAAGGAGATGTGCTGCAAACATTCTGCAGCTTAGAAAGGAGCTGAGACCCCTTCTAGGTATGTTGGGAAATTTAGGGATTCTCCTTAGGGACAGGGTGAATTACTTGGAACCTAACAATAGACAGGTATTAACGAACCAGGCAGGCAATCTTATTAAAATCTGAATAAACATTTAATCATTTAAGCACTCTGGTTTCCACTGAAGGAGTATTAGTGAAAAGAGCCACAAACCAAATGATGACTTTAAAGCACTGAGTGCTTCAGCTGGACAACTGCATAGAACCGCTCTTCGAAAGAGTCCCTGAGACCCTGAGATCCAAGGAAGGATGTCACAGAAAAAAGGGGACAGACCACCCTAGACAGCTTCGGCTCTCATTCACCACTGACTGTTGGTGAAATTGAATTTCTAAACAGTCTTTCCTTTTCTTCTAACAATGTGTGATGACAAACTTGATACAAAACTTGCATTGTAATTCCACTGCAAATAAAAAGATGAATTTTATAAACAACCTGTGAAGTTTCTAGATCAACCTGGATATCTGGAGCTATTACCCTAACGCGTCTAGCCACGCCCTTGAAACATTTTTCAGGAACACCATGCAGACACCAATAACATCCTAAAAGATCTCTAATCTGCCTTCTGCGAACAATGCTTGTCCGGCGAGACAGGATACAAGGAAAGCTTTAGCGAGGCTGGAGGATAGGTGGCCGATTCCAGGGTTGGGGGGATACTGGATCCTCAGACTGGAGAGCATCGCTGAGAGAGCAACATACATACAAACCTGATTTGCTTATGCAGAGAAATAGTGCTCCCATGTACTCGGACAAATGGTAATATTGTAATATTGCATGAGCTACTCTTCAGGACTGAATATCAATCTCCAAAAATATTTGGATAATATAGCCTTAGAGCCCGCCGTAGTGGGCTCTACCAGCCATTAAAGGCCGAATATATTGAAGATGCAGCAAGAGAGTCATCAATGATAGTAAATGGGTATGGAAGGAGACTAATTTAGTAACAGTGCACTTAGAAATGGATTAGTCTAATTCGCTGTCACGCGGCTAATGAATTTACTTGCAAACACTGAAAACATGTAAACAGTCAAACCTGTAAACCAGTGGTTGTCGGTCAGAAGAACAGATGCAATAATTCTCTTTTTACACTTGCTTTTCTCTTCAAGGTAAGACCACTAAGACGATGAACAGTGCAGATGTCAATATTATAACACTGGAATGCTGAGAGCTCTGCTGAAGACTATGACGTAGTACATAATACCTTGTATAGACCTCCTGCAAGATCATTCCAATTTATTTTTCCCTTTCTAGTTTAGAAACTTCTACCTTAAATCAGTGGAATGTCCTAATATCATTTTAGCTCTTATGCTTCGAGTTAAACATGTTAAATGCAACCTGTCTCCATAGAGGCTCTCATCCACAGGTATTGTAGCTGACTCAAGATGAATAAATGTAAAGCCTGACATACAGTGATATAATAACACTTATTATTTGAAGACAGAAATGGTAATCAATATTCCACATTTCAAAAAGAAAACATTTTAGAATGCTTTGTGACAAGCATGCCAACAATTTCAAGCTGTCGGTCTTCACACTGAGTGATCACTGTTATTAAAAGGAGTAGTCCTCTCTGTGAACATCTATCTATCTATCATTTGACACAAGAAAACACCAAATATTCTGGGAATGACTGCAAAGTAGACATGGGGGAAGATAGGCAAAGATGTGGGTGGTCAGACAGGTGAGGCCAAGATTATTTTTACATCTGAACATCCAGCGAGGAAGTCAAAAGTTAGTTTGGCCTTGTACAGGGAGCCAGTAGGGAGACCTGGAATGTGAAACATTCTCTTTCTTCCCAAGTCCCATTACTAATATAATGCCTTGCTTATACATTTTAAAGATGGGCTATGAAGTATGGATAGAGGCAGTAAGGGCTACAGTCTGTCTGGATAATGAAGTGGAAACCAAAGTATCAATGAATGAACTAATGGTTACAGATCCTGTGCATCAAACACACAATTTTGTTTACTTCATTTCCTGGCTTCTGGTGTCTTTGGAAGGGGTTAGGCAGATTTATGGGGCAGCCACGCCAGAAGCCGCACACTAGCACACATTTTGCCTGGCCTTTGGCAGGATGCTAGGAAGCAGTCATTGACATCTCTGTCCAAACCCGTGTTATGGAGCCCACTGTTTTTTATCCACTGCATTGATTAATTATGTAAATATTTCTTTATTGGACGACTGAGCCTAAAATAAGCATGATTTAATTTGATAAATAACGATGCTCATTCAGTGTGACATATCAGGATCAAATCTTTCCACTTATCCAACATCAATCAATACCAAAAATTCCATTGTGTAGATTTTAATCACACTGTTTGGTCTATTCATTGGAGTAACACTAACATTCTATGTAGTAAGACAACCAGTTCTTATTTATGGGAACAAGAGAAAGTATTTTAACCAGCCATGTTGTACAGAGTTATAGGAAAAGGTGCATGTGACCTATAAAGACTAAGGGCACCTTGGGCACAGAGACTTACATACAATAAGTCTAGAGAAGGCGCACATGTAACATTTAAAGTATATTACAAAATATACATTATGGATGGGTGGGCAGAGGGCGATCTGTGCAAGGTGTGGTGCTCATCCGCCATGATGGTGTCCCGTAAGAAGGTGTGTTTTTTTCAGCGCAGTCTCGAAGAGGGGGTCAGAACCTGTTTGTGACGCTGGGCGGGTGAGGCGTGATTAGTGGGTCATGGGAGTCAGGGTGTAAGACGTGTAGCCATTGTGTGCATGGGTAAGACATAGTGGGTCAGCCAGGTTCTACAGTATGTAAGCAGTTTAACTAGATCTTCGCTTTTTGTTTCCTTCAGATTTCTTTACTCCGGCTAGTGACTAATCATGACTGAGGAGTCTAACTAGCCTCTGAAACCAGAAGATCAATTGTAAGAAATTGATGTTTGCTATACCACGTTGGATGTAAAAAATAGTGACTTGGATTCTGAAGCCAACATGGGCCGGAACATGATTTATTGATGACAACTTCTCCGACTGAACCATAGGAATAGGACAGACATAAATAAAAGACAAATTGAACAAACCAAGCTTGCACTCCTAATGAAAGGTTTTTACCCACACATGATAAGCACTGAGTAAGGACATTGGAAATCCCCTGAAGAAGTCTGAGAAGAGACGAAACATGTTTGCTACATCGGCTACATTGAAGAAAAATATGTGAAAAAGAAGAACATCAAATAAAGGATTACAATTCTTTTTTTAACAAACCGGAATGGAGTCTGTGAATTGTGTAACCTAGATTATATGAAAAGTACAATCATTTTTGCAAAGGAGTGTACAGTGGGTGTTGATCATTTGTGTTAAAATCAATTGTAAGAGTTCAATGCCAAATAATCTTCCCATGATCACCTGCCTCACAGTTCCCAATGTTCATACTAGTCCTTTCTCGACATCAACCACAGATGATCCAATTGCACCTACATGAATGTAGAAAACTCAAACCGATATTCTCCTCTCAGATTTTTCAGAACAGCTGCCAAGTCTGCCAGCTATTCTCTCCTTTAGAGGCACTAGCAAAAGAAGATTTGATGTTCAGGCGCCATGAAACTGGAATGTGCATCATTCCCCTGTTCAAAGCTCTACTACTGTACAAAAACATGGACTTCTTAAATGTCGTCTGTTTGAAACCTTCAGCAGTTATTAAAATAAGTTACAGTGAGTTCCAGTTTGTTTATTCACAAAGACTTTTAAAAACAGATTCACAGCGCCAAACATTCTCATTTTCGTGAGTGTGTTTTCGTTCATTCATTCAACCATGTATCCAACTAAATCTTAAATGGATGATAAATATGTTACAATTAGAGAGATTTCACCTACTGTGGCATTTTGAAGTCCTAGTTCTCGATTCACAAACACTTCTTAAACCACTTGTTCACTACACCTACCTGTGACTAGTTTTCTTGAGCATGTTTGCATTCATTCACTTCTTCATTCACGTATCCAACTATATCTTTAGCGGGTTATAAATATGTTATAACAAAAAACTATGTACATTTCTATTAACTATGGTCAGAGATGGAATTATTTGACAGGAGAGGATCAAATTATGTGGCAGGGTTGGCGTAATTAATGTAGTAAGAAACGCCTAAATTATGCGACATCATGTGGCGCACTCTTTGATAGTATTACTTCTTTATTTTGTCATTTTTACACGTTAATACTGTCTGGGCAAATGTTTCATATACTTAGTACCAGTTTAACACCTAAATATAGCAACAAACAACAAAAAGGTGACCAGTAAACTTTTGCCAAGGGTCTTCCAATCCATATTTTTAAATAATAACTGAGCAGGCTAGTCCTAGATCCAGCAATTGCTTATGTTGATCATGTGTTTGAATATGAAATACGTTCTCATCAATATATATTTAATTGGTATCTTTAAATTATAGAAGGAATGGGAGTTAGGTCAATCACAGCCATGTTTGAATTTTTGGAATGTTTGCTCCATCACAAATAGGTTCTAAACCCTGCATTCCTTTGTCTATTTTTATTTTTTTTATTTTATTTTACGGAGTTTTATATATTGCGAACGTCACCCGAAGGTATCGGGTATCTATCATGGTAGAGTAAACATCAGTAGACAACCTGATAGTAAACCTCCAATGTTCCAATATAAATGCCACCATCACTACTCCAAGAACAACTCCCAGAATCCTTAAGCATCCTTTTGGGTCCACAATCTTACGTTGAACTCACCCACACTAATTTGAGACAGACACTGAGAATGAGAGACCATCTTTCATCGCTGTCTAAAAGAAGTTCCAGCAGATCTCTATATGTCTCACCCTGCTGACTCACCAATTTAAGTGGCATGGATTTTCAAGTTTCAATTATTGCTTTGAATCACTGCTTTTTAGAGCACATGTTGTGCTATTGCTGATATACTTACTGGGGATGGGCGCTGTGGCTGAGAAGCACATTTTACTTATAGTTCTTTATTTGTGTCTGCATAACGTCCTCCATTTTGAAATTCATTATAACCAGGGCCGCTCGAATTATGCGTATTGCGGCCATGGTGTAAATCTGCATAAGTGTGGATTTGCCGCAACTGCCACATGATCCATCATCTTCTGCATCATCTGCAGATTTTAGCAAAAAAATAAGTTTCTAGATCAAATGGATCAAAAGTTACTAAAAACGCAGCAACACATGCTGCCCTTTGCAAAGGATAGCCGGACACCTTTCTGTTGCTTATTTGCGTATTTGGGTGTTAAACCTGAACTAATGAGATGGAATCTTTGCCCAGTGTTAAGAAGTGTAAAAAATGACAAAATAGTGAAGTAGTACTATAATAAAATGTGCTGCATAATGCCGCATAATTTAACTTTTAGTCAACCGTGCTGAATAATTTAGTCCTTCCCTGCAGCATAATTCCAATGGCCCTGATGATTATAATCCAGTGCTTTTCGCCAGGGAACCTGGATGGGATGATAATCTTCAGTGTGCAGGTCCACTGCCCCCAGCTTATGCATTAAACTGCCAAAGAAAAGACCGAGCACTCGACTTCCCTCCCTTCCGAGGCACATTGCAAAGTCTGCAGAAGTAGTGAAGGGAGGTGGGATCAGCAGGGTCGTGGTGGACTCCAGGTCTCTGAGGTCTGTGGAAGTGGCTTATGTTGATGTCTGTGCTATCCATTGAGGTGGAGACGTGACTGAGGCCTGGGCTGGCAGGGTTTGCACAGCAGGGATGCTGCAGTGACTCATCACTTTCCATTCCTACACCTACTACTCATTGAGCGCTATTGAGAAGGACTCCTAATAACACAGCCAGTGGTTAATTTGTCAAAGAAATAAGTGCTGGGGCTCTCCTCAGGAGGCAGCTTGCACCAGCTCATTTCTCCTGTTAGTGCCGCCTAAAACAGAACCATCTACTAACCATGAAACCCTACAAGTGGGGAGAGGATGTGTCATGGTGGCCAGAGCTGCCGACTTCGGAGCTGGGGAACCAGGTTCGAGTCTCTGCGTCGGCTCAACATCCTGTGATTCTGGGCAAATCAATTTTTCTCCCTGGGCCTACCAAACATGAACGTGTCCTTAAGTGGTGCTCATGAAAAGTGCTTTGGGTCGAGTTCACACTATAAGCGCTGTTGTTGATGATTAAGTGTCGGTTCTGAGCACCGGAAACCCCCCGGCTCAAATTAAGCACTGCCCAGCACTGGAAGATATGATGCATCTAAAGGCATCCTCTACAGGGTAGATGTCACATTACCATCACAATGGCGAAGACGGGCACAAAACGGACCCCTAGAAAAAATGCATTTTTAAACATTAGGCATCATCAGAAACGGGGGGAGGAGGGGGCTTTTTCTCATCACAACCACTGGCTGGTAATCCCAGAAAAGATATACACATGGCTGGTGATCTCAATTGTACAGAAAAACATTTGTTTTAGGACTAATCCAAGTGTGTAAAGTATGCCCTGCTGAGGTGTAGCTATCATTGGTGCATCAGGTGCAGTGTGACCGGGACATAGCCGGATGCATCAGCCTGAACCATACTTTAAAGCAAGAACTACCTTTTCACATACCATAGCCCTTGATTTGCCCCCAGACCAGATCTTAAAAGTACTGCAATATTTCATGGGTGGCCTTTCGGAGCCTCTGGCTTTTAAGCAAATATAATTGAAGTTGGACTGTAAAAAAACTGACCCGATTTCTTTAAATTCTCAGGGGAGGGATAACCCACAGACAACCAGTGAGGAATGTGATCTCACACGCTCCGTGAGCCCACAGTTCAGGTCAGATATTACAACTGGTTTTTGGAGGTGTCCATGCAAGCCAAGGGTGGCATCGGTGGTGGAACTGAGCAGCGCCAGTGGTGGAACTGGGTGGCAGCATCCTAATGGAAATGTTGTACACCTGCACTCATTAATTAATTTATTTTTAACAAACAATACACACCTGCACCTATTTGTCTAACAAATTTAGCACTGCTTCCATTCCTGGGTGCTTCGGAGGCTCCTGGTCCCCATACTATCGCCCCTTTCTTGATCATTCTGTTACCTATCGGCCTCACATGTGGGCCAGCTTCATTGTTCAGAAGCTGAAATCATCTCCATACTCCCACTCTCTCTAAACAAGTCTTTGCATCCTAAGCCTCCATGTGCAGTATACATTCTCACTAATAATTCGGTAACTTATGCCAGTGCACAAAGGGGAAAAACGCAAAATGATTGGGCCCTCCTGTAGAATGTGATGAGGGTCCCCTGAGTCTCCCATAGATATTCATTGGCCTTGGGCTGAATGGGGGCCCCATGAAGGGTTGGGGGCAGTCCTGTAACGCATGGGCTGAAGGGACTGCCGGGGCCTACATTACGACCCTGACTGAAAACAATGCTTGCTTGTCCTCCCTCACCATCAACCTCAGTGGCAGCCCGCACGGATCGATGGTGGCGCGGGGGGGTAAGCGGATCTAAAATAAGAAAAAAAACGTACCTTATCGCCGTGTCTCTCCTCCATC
Source organism: Calotriton arnoldi (assembly GCA_963921515.1). Lineage (NCBI taxonomy): Eukaryota > Metazoa > Chordata > Amphibia > Caudata > Salamandridae > Calotriton > Calotriton arnoldi. Next base: position 2,646,214 of record CAWUFW010001605.1, on the reverse strand, counting down.
TCTCCTTCGCGTCGGGAACGGAACAGGAAGCTCACAGGCTCCCCTAAGCCAATCACAATTGGTCTGAGCGTCGTAGTTCGGTGCTCAGACAGGCAGTGGGAAATTGGGCATGTTCTCCACCCAGGCTGTAACACAGCCTGGGTGGAAAACATGCAAAGTGCGCATGACTGTTTGGCCGGCCCGAGCCGGCCGGCCATACAGTCATTCGCACTTACAGTGTCCCCACCACTCCTCCCCTGCCCTACTCTGTGAGCAGAGCAGCCCTGCCCGCAAAGCTGCCTCAGCAGGAACAAATAAAATTATAATAACATCGAGTTATCATTTTATTTTTCCTTTATTTCACTGCTGCAAAGAAGTGAGGCGAGGCTCATTCGCCTTAGCAGAGGAGCCGCCACTGATCAGCCTGCAAGCAAAATACATTCCATGTGCCCCTCACCTCTCCTGGCTTCAAGAAGCCTGCACATCAGTTTATATCCCTATGTAATAGAGCAAGGAGGTGCTTGATTTGGTGTTTTTTTATTCAACTGGGGCAGAGAATCAAAGACGATATTCACCCCCGTGTGCTCTCACGCACTGTAGAAAATGTCTGGCACATCGTCATGGGTATGAAGCGAAATACAAATGCAACTGCAAAGAATTTAGACAATTGCGAACCATGCTTGCCCTCACTATAAGCCTGTGTTTAACCCCCCCCCCCCCCAAACTGCCTCATTTCTGCTGAGAAGGGAAGTTGATGCATCGAAACTGCAAGAGGAAATACCATTATCACCTTGCACCGGGAGGTTTTTGCACTCGATTTTGAGTCACCTGTAAATTATCATGCAGTAATGGTTTGCGCCTGGATTTAAAATTACTGTTCCACTCTGAATGAATTGCTTTGGGGCCTACTCACAAATTGCATTTTGTTCTACTACAATAGTACTACTCATGTACTACAAAATTGTAGTCGCAAACCTACATGCGCAGGACTCCACCTCCGCATCTCCTTTTATGTCTGAAGGTTTCTGCCCCACTGCGGACACATATGCCTACGTTTTAGAAGTAAATGTGGGAAGGATAGGGGTGACTGGAAAATGGTGAATACTTACTATCAAACGTGGGGAGTTTAGTGAGGAGCAAGCAGTTAACCAGAGGCCAGGGAGAGGTTTAGAGAGGAACACGTACACAACCGCCAAAAGAGTAAACACATTGCTTTCCACAAACTTCACTTCTATAGTTATTAGAGTCACAAAAAGGGCCTAAAACAGTTATAGATGTACTCCAGCTCAGAGCTCCACCCATGGACACTCACTGGTACTGTAACACTCTCTCACAGGAAATAATGAAAGCAGGGGCTTAAAAATGAACCCCACAGGAAATACTGTTAAAAAAGGTCTTTTATTTAAACTATATATATATATATATATATATATATATATATATATATATATATATATACACACACAAAATTGAAACAATATTCTTTCAGGCATAGAGTGGCACATAAATTATGAAAAAAGAAGCAGAGAACTCTGGGTAGTTCTCAAGTTTAGGTGGAGAGCAGCTACTGTATAGAGCACTCTCAACACCTGCAACACTCCAGATCTGCTCACCTCAAATGTCTGCTTTTCTATCAAAGTTTTTAAGCATAGGATTAGCACAGTGCCATCCATGCTGAGATAGAAAGGGACAAAGTCTTTTGCCATTTCTACAGCAAAGTCTTTAAGCATAGGACTAGCACAGTGCTGTCCAGGCCGAGCTGTAAAATGCCAAAAGCCATTTATCACTCCAGGCACCGTATTACTGCTTTGGACTGGTGAAATACCATCCAAGCCAACCTGGAATGAATACAATCAACCCCTGACACGTGTTTCACTATCAGTATAGCTCTGCAAAGAGGTTTAGCTTTGTCCAGAAACAAGGGAGAACCCAGAGTACGTCAAAACAATCACCTTTTAGGCATAGAGTGCTGCATAAATTATGCAAAAAAGAAACGGAGAACTCTGGGTGCTTCCCACGTTTAGGTGGAGAGCAGCTCCTGTATGAAGCACCCTACAACACCAGCAACACTCTAAATTTGCTCACCTCAAATGTCTGCTTTTCTATCAAAGACTTTAAGCATAGGATTAGCAGAGTGCCATCCACGCCAAGATAGAAAGGGACGAAGTCTTTTGACATTTCTTAGCTTGGATGGTATTTTACCAATCCAAAGTTGTAATGCTGTGCCTGGAGTGATAAAATGCTTTTGTCATTTTACAGCTCGGCATGGATAGCACTTTGCTAATCCTATGGTTAAAGACTTTGCTGTAGAAATGGCAAAAGACTTTGGGGCCGATTCCGATCTCGGCCGGTAGGGCACCGAATCGGATTCGGCTTAACCGGATCCGATTCGGAGCCCTCTTTCCCGACCGATTCGTACGTGCGTCCGGGCGAGCGAGTACGATGCGAGCGCACGAGAATTCGCCGACCGACGCGTTCGCGGGAACCAACCGCTCCGACCGACTCGCACGGACGCGACTCGCACCGCGCAATGGAGACGTTCCCCGGCCGGGCAAGTACGATGCGCGCCTCGAGCAGTCCGACCGACTTGCGCAGTCCGGCTCCAATGAGCAGTCGGAGCCGCACTTTGGGGGTCTGTGTCGGACCCCCCTGCACGCGTAGCCGCGCGAGTCGCACACGGGGGACCCAAGGGTGCCCCCTACACGTGCATGTACGGCGCGACCCGCATCGACGCGAACCCGCTGTAGGGGGCACTCTTGTTCGCGTCGTGCCCATTGAGTCAATGTGAGCCCGTGTACGATTTGTACGACCGGCTCCCATTGACTTCAATGGGAGTCCGACCGAATCGAGTCCGATAGCATGCGTACGCATCGTACTCGTTCGGTCGGGCTGCTAGAGTCCGATTCGGTCGGAAATCTCTCCGGGTCTGGCTCAGTCGGAGAGATTTCCTGCCCGAATCGGAATCGGCCCCTTTGTCTCTTTCTATCCCTTTTTGTTACTTTTCCATACAAACTAACGCTAATACCAATTAGCATTTAGCGTTTTAGCATCGGGACAACCCGACGCTAAACCTTTGTGAATCTGGGTCTAGGTCAGCAAACATTTTCACCTGTTCATATATGCAAGGTTTTCACTGCTGTCAGTGATAACCAGACCTACCAGTTACTATCTTTGCCAAATTCAAAGCCAAAATGCCACACAGCATTGAGCAGACTGATTTTAGACTTCAGTAATACCATTTGCACATTGTGTCCAGGGAGAGGAGGGATTCACTGACTTTTTCTCAAGGTTTCCCCTGACATATCAGATATTGGCCCTGGATAGCAGAGAAATACATGTGTTAAGTAATCAGGTAAACCCAGCCCATGGCAAAACAAAACCTGACTTCATTCAAGCCACAATGGAGTGTCCAAAAGTAGGGGTCTATCTGAGCACGTCTGCATGATACAAAGTAGAGAGCCCCGGACCCTCGACCACGGATACAGCCTGGAGGCATTTCGACAGGTTCGGCTGAAGTAGTCTGTCACTGGAAAGGTTTGATTCTGATGGGATTTTGGCTAGTCATTCCAAAATCTCAGACAGAACACACTGCAGGTCTTATCCACCGGGACCATCATGGGACTGTGGCCAAATAGCTTTTGAGAAAGAAAGAAAGTCTGATTATCTTTCCTCGATTAACTTGCTAGGAAAAGAATAGGAAGCTGTCATAAGTGTCAAAGCCTCGACAAGCCCGCTTCTTCCAAGCATCAGCAAGCCTCACTGCTGCTACTGACCATATGGAAAGAAGAGGCCATTCTCTCCTTTATTAACAACCACAGGGGCAGCCCTGTACACCTGAACCAGGGGCAATCAGTGTTTAGTCCAAACAACGGTCCAAGGTATTTAAAAAGTTCAATTTTTCACAAACAAATAATAACATTACAAGTACACATAAAAAGAGTGAAAATCAAAGAACCAGAAGAAAGCCCTTATAAGAAATATTTTTAGGAAAGTATACAAAATGTATTCAATATGTAGATAAAAACAAATTATTAACATTGCGCTCAGGAATATTTGCTGGTACACATAACAATTATTATACAATACAATACCAGACAAGTGGCAAACAGAAAAAATTACAAAGAAAAAGAAATTTTCATCATCAGGACATAAATTATTGCTGAGCATCCAAGAAAAATTTCAAGTCACACGATGAATGGGTGTGACAGAAACCAATAATTTGGCACGTCACCAATGCCTAATGGAAAGTTTTGATACAATGATGCTTCCGTACTTTGATGCCAAGTGGGGGACGTTTTTCGCCACCACGTGTGAGTGAAACATAAAGGAGATTGGTTCTCCTTCCCCGTGGTTAATCGTGCCAATTTATTTATGCAGCCACTGAGGTAACAAAAATATTTTATGAAAAGTATTTTATGAATGAATTATTGGTATCTGTCACACCCATTCATCGTGTGACTTGAAATTTTTCTTGGATGCTCAGCAATAATTTATGTCCGGATGATGACCATGTATTTATGACAAAGGTCGAAACGCCGTCGACGCAACTGTGGCCGCAATTAATGAAGGACACATTGTTTTGTTTTTGTCGTTTCAGTGTTGTTCTGAAAATTTCTTTTTCTTTGTAATTTTTTCTGTTTGCCACTTGTCTGGTATTGTATTGTATAATAATTGTTGTGTACCAGCAAATATTCCTGAGCGCAATGTTAATATTGAATACATTTTGTATACTTTCCTAAAAATATTTCTTATAAGGGCTTTCTTCTGTTTCTTTGATTTTCACTCTTTTTATGTGTACTTGTAATGTTATTATTTGTTTGTGAAAAATTGAACTTTTTAAATACCTTGGACCGTTGTTTGGACTAAACACATTCTCTCCTTTAGGCCACTTTCGACATGTAATACCCCCTTCTCCTCAGACATGAGTACTACAGTTCTCCTCAAGTCATGACTGTTCCCAGCACATGTGCTGATGTCATCGTCAAAGCCATCAACAAGATCTTTTGCACCTTGGTGCTCCAAGGTTGTGAAATCAGACAATGGTCCTACATTTTACGAAATCCAATTTGAGAACTTCCAACCCCTGCATGGGCTTTAAACAAAGGAAAAGTATTCCAGTATGGCGTTAGGTACAGGCATCATCAAACCTTAACTGGCAAAACCGAAGAATGTCATGCTAGTCACAAAACTCACGAACAAGACAATCTCAGGTACTCTGCCAAACATTGAGCGATAAAAAGGCACTTCAGACAGCAGCACTGGGAAGTCGCTGGCCAAACTGCTGTCAGGAAAGAAGATGAAGGCAAACTCCTCCAAGTGGAAAGGCATAGCAGGTTCATATGAAGAAGATGAAATCCTATTAGAGAAGGAGAGCTTTATCTTCGCTCCTCTGCCAAGGTGATCATATGTTGACTAAAATGAAAGGACTCAGAGTCCTCACTCACCCTTTTACCCTGATCTGTCCATCTGTGGTTCTATGTTTACAGTGTTGGGAGAAGGAGGTCAAACTATCACCCAGACCTCGTAACTTTTTCTGACTGCTTAATACAGCTCTAAATCAAGTGTCGTCAGAAGGTGAAGGAATCACAGAAGAGCACTCGCGTCCAAACGCCTTTGCCTCCAATTTACCCGTTTTCCCATGCTCCCCACCAAGTTCTCCCAGTCCGGAACCTTAAGTTTCCCAAACCTCATGTAAATGTCAGCCTCTGGAAAGGCCTCCATGTTTTTGTCTTAAAGTGGCCATCCAGCGTACAGTAAAAAACAGTTATCTTTACTCAGTCTCGCTTCCCAGACAATCCATAACAATAGCCATTCCAGAATGTTTCTTTGTTTGATGACGTCTTATTGGGTTTTGAAACCTACTGTGACATCATCACCAGACGCCCCCTTTAAGTTTGAGGGATGTACTACTGTTGTCACTTCCGGAGGGCACTCATCCATTCGCGATTGAGAAGTGATGTGGGGGGGGGGGGGGGGAGAAAGGCAGATTGCCATTGGACGGGAGAGAGAGCCGTGCTCCAACCCACTCCGCTGCCTGCTGAGGATGCAACGTTGCTAATCCTTTGTGCACAGGTTTCTATTTGCTGAATTAATTAAGCTGCTGGTAAAATGAATTGTATTCACTGTTAACTGGTACATTACAGACTTGGAGACACAGCCCAGCACAAACAGTGACCTAACTGCAGTTCCACGCGCTCTGCCCTTCCCTTAATGAGCCAATGATTTCTTGTCAGGCTAATTTCCAGCCAGATGACATCTCCCAGCCTACGGCCATGACTCACCCCTGGGGCTGTTATTGACCTTTCCTTCGTTTTTTAAATTTATTCATTAATCTTTGTAGAAATTTTACATCTCGATGTGCAGTGGAAATATTCTAAACATGTGCCGGTGGCAGCCTTGAAAACAAATACTTGAACACGTGTCCTACATTGTCAAATTGTGTTTAGCAGAAATGAAAATACGCCATATAGGCTGCCAATTTCTGCAATTCTCAATGGGTCAATACAGAACTGCTTATCCAATGTTACTCCACCAATAGCAGCTCTGTACAGCTTCTATCTGTCTCATGAAACAGGAAGGTCATGACTCTTGACCTTTGAAAGATAATGCTTATCTGCAAGGCCAGTGCGGCATTAAAGCAATTAGGCAGCAGACAAGGACGCAGGGTACAAGAGGGCGCCAGAATACCATTTGGAGCATTAAAATATTACACTAGCACCACAATTGAGGTACGTCACCAGTGTGGGACTGTCCCGTAAGTCCATCTGGCAATGCCAGAAGGGCTGGGCTGGTCTGGTGTTTTGGCTGCGTGTGGGCCTGTTCTATGGTCTACTAGGTTGATTTTTTCTGTTGATTTCCCCGATATTACCACAAATTTTGCCTGCAGCGAGCACAAATGCACGCAGTCTCACAAACCTTGCAAAACATCTATGCAGACGTCTTTACAAGTTCGAAACGGCCTCAATTAGCAACCTTGTGCCACTTTTTTTTAGCTAACTGACTCACTATTGGGGGACACTTTCATTTTGGTGTCCAGGACTATTTTCTGTCACATTCTGACCTTGTACATCACTAACAACTCCCATTACCACATGTAAAAGCTTCAGCCTATCTGCTGCTACTGACCATTAAACATCTGCTGGTAAGAGTATGGAACTCCCTGCCGGATTACTCCAAGGCCTTCTATGACACCCTGTCTCAAAATCTCCTCTGAAGGACAAAGAATTTGCAAAACGCTGCTTTTAGACTTATTTTGGGGCTTAGAAAACAAGGGTCATATACCTGAGAAGAGCTGGACCATACAATTACTTTAAGATGTCTTGTCTGGACTATAAGCAGCACTTTGAGGGGTATATTTACAAAGAAATGACGCGGTGCTGCAAGCAATTTAGCAGTGCCGCGCTGAGTCATTTAAAAAACGCAGGGATGCACTGTATTCACAAGAATACGACATGCCCCTGTGTTTTCCCTTGTGCTGGTGCCAAGACACGAACGCAGAGACCCTAGCGCCATAGTGCAAGGGTGCCTGCGTTGCAGGTATGATTGTTTATGTGAAGGAAGGGACACCTTGATCTAAAGCAAGAGGAAGAAAGCCCAAAAAGGGAGAACAAGGAAGAGAAAACAGCGACAAATGGAGAAAGCAGGGGTGAAAGGGAACCTGCAAGAGTGAGATTGAGGCATGATGCGTAGGATAGGGAAAGAATGAGGCATGCGATGGAACCAAGATTAGGCAGCTTTGGTAATCGGCAACCCTGGTCGTCGGCAGCGCTGGCCGTGGGCTTTAAAAAGAAAGTTGCACAAGAAAAGGCACGACAACGAGAAAATGTGCCCTCCATCCCAAAAAATATCAGGCTAGGCATTCTGGCGCTGGCATGGTAATAAAATTTGTTGCAAAGTTTTCAGTGCTAACGGGGTGGCAAAAATGAAAGAACTGAATATTAAGTTGAGTAGGTTTTAATAAAGAAAGCATGGGCATGGGTATCAATAGTGCTGTAGGTGTAATGGCACCAGGGCACAGGGATTTGAGGGGCCTAGTGCACCTCCATTACAGCTCTTTCCTATAACCTTTTGCTTGACCTCGTCTTCTTCCTCCTTTCTTTCACTTTTTCCTCTCCTAGCTTTCTTTCATTCTTTTTCTCTCTTTTCTCCATTTTTTCTTTATCCCCTCTTCCCCAATCCCTCCACCTGCCACCATCACCCAAGAGTAAACACAGTGCCAGGCCCCAAACAGGCTCTGTGTTTAAAAGGGTACGGGAGGTGGTGCCGGGGAGACACGCTACTCAAACTCATCCCTCGCGACCTTTTGAGTGTCGAAGGAGGAGGGTGAGACTGAGTGGTTTTGGAGGGTGAGCCTATTAAAAATTAACAGAGATGAAAACATTTTTGGGACGGTGAGGAAGATGTTTAAAGTGATCCCACTGAAGTATGAGGGTGGAATTTTGCCTGTTGGAGGGTGAAAATGAGCACAAAAAGGGTGGCACCTGCCAAATGAGCATGATTTGAGGATGGTTGAAAAATATACACATTTCAAATGCTGTGACGTTTTCTAGCCCTATCAGAAGGTGACAGAAGTTTCCAAGCAAGGAATGGAAGTGGGACAAGCCATAAGTAAACTATTTATTTTTTGTAACAGCAGCAGCAAAATAAATGTTAGTTATGGATAGATATGTTTGCTTTTAAAAGTGCACTTATAACAGGGACGTAGCTACCATTGGTGCAATAGGTGCAGTGGCACCAGGGCCCAGAATCATGAGGGGCCCCTTGAACCCTTACAATGCGTCCATTTCTATCGATAATGGCATTACTCCTAGTCCTACTCCCTCGCCTTCCTTCAGTACAATTGAGGCCCCGCCTCCCACCCAGACCCACCCCCAGCATAAAAAACTCTGCCCGCCCCCACCTCTACCTGTACATAAACAAGCCGAGCTAGCACTCAGATGTACCGCACCGGGAGGGAGGGTCCTCGAAGGAAGGCGAGGGAGTAGGACTAGGAGTAATGCCATTATCGATAGAAATGGACGCATTACCTCCCGTCCCTCCCTCGCCTTCCTTCAGTACAATTGAGGACATAGCAAGCAGAAGAAAACAGAGACGGACAGCTGAGTGAGAAAGAACACCAAATCACAAAAAGTGCCCCACAGCAGATCATCATCCCAGGACCCGCACAGAGGACAAGACCCAGTGGCCCAGAACAGTAACCAAACGCTCCAGACGCACAATCCGACAGCGACAGACAAACGCAGAGGGAGAAGACCAGGTCGCAGCCCAACAGATCCCACAGAGGAACCCAGCAACGCAGCCACCGAAGCCGCCAAACAGCGAGAGGAACCCCCCCCCCGAACCCCCAAAGGAGGATCAACCCCCAAAGGACAGACAGTCAGCAAGACCGAGGACCGAATCCAACGACCCAACAGAGCAGAGGAAGGCTAAACAACCTTCGTAGCCGGACCAAAGCGAACAAACAAAGAGACCCCCACCCGGAAGGATGCCACAACCGGCAGGCACCACAGTAAAGCACGCCGGACATCCAAACAGGGCAAACGAGAACCCACAGCCTAGGAAGGAGCAGGACAGAACACAGGCAAAACACCCCCCGACTGAGACAAAATGCCGAAGCGACACCAGGGACAAAGGACGGAACCGGCCCCAAAACCAACAGAACCGAATAGACCCGGCAGAAGGGACTGACAAGACAAAGCCCCCAACACCCCCAAGCGCCGCGCAGAGGTGATGGCAACCAAAAACAAGTCTCAAAAGACAAGAGTCGCAACCCGAGACCCCCAAGGGGCCCAAAGGGAGGACTGGACAGGACAGCCAACACCAGCAGCAAAGACCCCGAAGGGAAGGACCCGACAGGGCGGGTAAACAAATGCACCAGACCCGGAAAAAAAACAGGCAACAGACCCCCGTCATCCCGCAAGTACGCCAGGAGCACCAAGAAGCCGGAAAGCCGCCCACTGCACCCTCAGAGGAGCCACCGACAACCCCAGAAGAGCCCCAACCGGAAGGAACCGCCACACTAAAAAGAGGCCAGCAAACGTGGGAACAACACCCAGAGCAGTACACCAGGCCAAAAAGGCCCGCCAATGCCAAGCATAGGACAGCAGAGAGGAGGACCGACGGGATGCCTGCAAAGCAACCGCCAACACGGTTCGACACGGTCAACCACTCCCAACTTCTGGAAAGAATACAAGACATTGGGATTGGTGGCCCAATTCTCCAGTGGATTACTTCTTTCCTGACCGACCGCACTCAAAAAATCCAGATGGGTGACTGGGTCTCAGAGAGGGGAGCTCTCCCCTGCGGTGTGCCGCAGGGGTCAGCACTCTCCCCCCTCTTGTTTAACATTTACCTCAGACCTCTGATCAAGGCCCTCGCCTTAATGGACTGTCAGGTTTTCAATTATGCGGATGACACGCAAATTATTCTTCAAATAGAAGACACCCCACAAGCCCACTCCCGGGCAAAAGACATACTGCGATTCACGGTTAAGTGGATGACGGCCAACTCCCTGAAGATTAACCCTGAAAAGACAGAGGTTTTGGCCGTCACCAATGAGAGCAATCCTTGAACTCCCTTTACTGGCCACTCGAACTGGGTGATTATCCAGTCCCAGCGACGGTGGTAAAAAGTTTAGGAATCAAAATTGATGCCAAACTTTCATTGGCTGATCAAGTTTCTACCGTGTTCGGCACCTGCGTCGGCCTCCTTAGGCGGCTGAGGAGACTTTCTTCCATCCTCTCCCTCTCTACTATGAAGACAGTGGTGGCCGCCCTGATCCTGGCCAGGCTGGATTATGGGAACTCACTCTATATTGGATTACCAGATTCACTGTTGGGCAAACCAGGTGGTGATGAATGATGCCGCGAGGCTAATTTTCAAACTACCTAGACGCACACGGGCATCTCCCCTCCTGCAACAACTTCATTGGCTGCCCATCAAACAAAGGGCCAAATTCAAAGGCCTTTGTATCACGCACAAAGCCCTCTTCGGACAGGCACCCCATTACATCAAAGAACGCCTGGAGAGATATGTCCCTGGCCGCTCACTTAGGTCCTCTACAGAGGGCCTCCTAAAATGCCCACGCTTTCACTACACGACCAAAGGAGGACGTGCCTTCTCTGTCCTGATACCACCACTCTGGAACAAGCTGCCTAGTCAGCTCCGTGCGGAAGGACGCCTCCTTCCATTTAGAAAAACTTAAAACTCTCCTGTTCACAGAAGCCTGGGCCTAACTATACTACCACCCCACCTGGAACTGACGCTGACCTTCTTGAAGCGCTTAGAGACCTGTTGGTATTAGGCGCTATACAAGTTGAAACTAACAATAACAATAACAATAACCGGACAGGAACCCCCAACACAGCAAAGCCCAGCCACACAACCGCCAGGCATCAGGCGTAACCCCCGCACAGAACCCAGGGGAAGGGCCGGAAACACCAAAGGGGACGGAACCACCGGAAGGACCCACTCCCGAACGCAACACAACTCGGTCAGGAGAGGAAACCAAGTCGCCCGAGGCCAACGGGGAGCAACCAACAACCCCTGAGCACAGACCCACCGGACCCGAACCAGAAAGGCCCGGAGCAGCGGAAAAAAGGGGGGGGGGGGGAGGGAGGCACACAGAAGACCCCGAGGCACAGGAGAGGGCAAGCCAACGACCCCCCAAGCCCCGGGACCCCGGCCCAGAGACCAGAACTAGCCACCAAGGCCCTCCCTGGTTCCGCAATAGGACCACCACAGGGAGGCCCCAACGACCCACCAACAGGTAGGACACACTGGGAAGGAGAGAGAAATCCCGGGACGAAGGAAGGATCCAGCACAACAGATCCGCCAGCACATAGTCCACCCTCCGAAGGTAGAGAGCCGACAGCCCCAGCACCCAGACCGTAGCCCACAGAAACAGGACGCTGGCAAGCAAGGAACAAGGACCAGAACCTGGACCCACCCAGACGGTGGACAGAGGACCACGCCACCAGAACGTCAGACTGAACCAACACCCAAGGGCACCGCAGAGAGCCCCAAAAGAGCACCAGGGCAAGCCCAAACGCCCCCAACATCCGCCAGCAAGAGGACCTCCGGGAGACCAGCAGGGACCAGCACCCCTGAACCCGAACCGACCCCAGCCAAGCCCCCACCCGGAGAGGCCAGCGGCCAAAGTCACCACAAGCGGAGCCGGAGGAGCCAGCGAACATCCTGCCAGAAAGTGACGACGGGCGAGCCACCAGGAGAGCCCCCGCCCCCCCCGGACAAGGACCGACATGGGCAGCGGGGACAACAGACCCCGAGACCCCGGAGACCAACCCAACAGGATCCAGATGGTCAGGCGGAGAAGAAGAAAACGAGCCCCGGGAACCAGAAACACCACAGAAGCCAGGTGCCCCTGCACCTGCAGCCACAGGACCGCCGGAGGAGCCCCCGGGACAACAAGGCCCGAGCCAGCGAAGGAAGAGAGACCAGGCGCTGGCAGGACAAGGGAACATGGCCGATCAAAGGCTGAAAACGAGCCCCGAAGAACACCAAGTCCCGAGAGGGGACCAGAGAAGACACACCCCAGGTCACCAACAAACCCGATCCCCTGAAGAACCACCAAGGTCCCCCCGAACAGACCGAGCAAAAAAGATACTCCGGCCGCATGTAGCAAGAGGTCGACCAGAGAAGGACGAAGGAAAACCCCCGCCGCATGAAGGAGAGCCACGAGAGGCGCCAGGACCTGCCGGAAGACCCAGGGCGAGGGCCTGAGGCCGAAGGGAAGGACGCAAAACAGAAATGGGCGTCTCCCACAGCGAACCGCAGGAAACGAAGCGGCGACCGGGAAGCGGAGAGAGGCGTCCCAGAGACCCACGGCTCGCCAAAAGACGCCAGGCAGAACCAGCGGAAGGACGGCCTGAAGGGCCAACACACGGAAGGGAACGGGCCGAACCCAGGAGCAGACCCACAGGAGAGCCAGGACGGGCCGAAGCCGCCGGACACCCACAGCCCCAGAAACAGAATGGAGCGGGCCCCAGACCCGAGCTCCCCGACAGGAACCCAGCAGATGGAGTACATGGCAAGCAAACAGGACACCCCGTCCAGCAGAGCCACCCCGCGGGGACCGGAGACAGGCAGCAGAGTCAGCCGAACCCCCGATTCCGGAGGAACCTGCACCAAGACGATCCTGTACCCATGACCCACAGTACACAGGACACAGCCATCAGAAACGTCCCGCCGCCACCGAGGAAGAAAATGCCGAAGACGATCACCCACGGTCAGGGAACTGTCCAGACAGCAGTGACAGGGACCCAGCTGGGCAGGGCCCATAGGCGAGGAGGCAGCGAGCCAGGGCGAAAAACTGGCCAAAACCGCTCCCACCGGAAAAACGGAGGAGACACCCACATCGGGGACGACTGAGAGGCCCCAGAGCAAGGCACCCCAGAAAGGCAGGATGCCCCACACAAGGAAAGGAACGCAGAGGGCCCAAGGCGTTTCCTTCTTTCTCAGAAGGACAGAGGACACCCAGCCACCCCGAACAGCCGCCGCCAAATCCACGAAACCCCGCACCAAGGAGGGTGCAGAAGAAGCAGAGAACAGGCCAGCCCCCAGCGCCACGGCAGCAGCCAAGCAGAACAGCAGACCCGCCAAGCAGCGTGGACAGGACAGAGTCCAACAGCACAATGGGAGGAAAGGGGCGATCCACTCCAATAAGCAAAGCTGCCGGAGGAAGCGAGGGACCCACAGCACCGAAGTGAAATCCCATTGATGCAAAAGAGGGCGCAGATAAACCTGAAACTACTCAGGACCAACACAGCGCAGAAGGAATGTGCAGGGCCGAGGGAAAGAGATCGCACACGGCAGGTTCCGCAGGCAACAAACAAGCAACAGTCAGCTGGGCGTTCCACAGTCGGACAAAGCACCAAGCACAATGCATACAACAGTGGATACAGCATTAAATACAAGAAGCACGGTCAACGCGCTCCACTCCCACAGCACCATCCCCCACACCGGGACCGAAGGGCAAGCCCAACCGGGAGGGCCAGGAACACCAAGGAAAGAATCCCACAGTCCCTGCCCAGCAGGGAAGAAGAAAACCCTGCCGACCAGCACAGGAGCCCAAGCGACTCACCACACCGCCCCGGAGCCATATGCATCGCCAGAGGCGGGAGAAGGACCCGCAATATCCCAGGACCCAGACGGGAACCAGTCGCCCACAGGATCCGCTAGACGAGGATGGGACGGCCCAGAAGGCACCGGCCGAACCCCAGAGCACTGGACAGAGCAGCCTCAATCAAGCCCAGCACCATCCGCAGACATGAGAGGCAGAACACCCCCCACGGAGCCCATTCAACTAGGGCGCCCCAGGGGGACCGGAGACCCAGCAGCAGAGGAAGAGGACACCAGAATGCCCCCAACAACCTCATGCGACCCAGTGGCAGACAACCACGCAGGTCAAGAGAACCGCCAAAGCAGGAAAGGGAAAACAAACAAAAAACGGGCACAAACCTGTCCTACCAGGTCTTCGGGAAGATTGCAGCCCGGGAGGAGGCAGCCATGTCAGCCCGACCCGGAAACACAGCCCCAGCCACAGGAGGACCGCCCAACACCGCCGCGGATTCCTGAGCCACCGCTCCACCCCCATACCACGAGGGAGACCAGGAGAGGAGGCACCGCCGGGAGAACGCTGCCGAGGGCACCGCCGTCGCAGAGAACCAACACGAAGACTCCCCGGCACCGCCACAGGGAGGAACTGAAGGTAAGTCTCACTAGGGAGACAGAAAAAAACAGGTAGAGGTGGGGGCGGGCAGAGTTTTTATGCTGGGGGTGGGTCTGGGTGGGAGGCGGGGCCTCAATTGTACTGAAGGAAGGCGAGGGAGGGACGGGAGGTAATGCTGTATGTTACTACATCAACAGCAATCAAACGCGCCATTTTCCTTGCTTCCACCAGGACCTATGGCGTCCTTGCTACGTTACGGACTTGTAAAATAGACGTTTCTTGCTTCAGCTGCTGTGATTCCCTCACACGCTGTCAGCCATAAGCGCTCTGCTAATGACATTACCACTAATTCTACGCCACATTCCCAGAATATTCGACTAACGACCTTTTAATGACAACAGACGGCCGACAGTGACAGCTCGCCCTCTCTTCGTATTCCTCGCCATCACGAGCACTCTCTTTGTGTGCACAGGCTGTATCTGCCATATGGGTGAAATGGCGGGAAAAGGCGTGCTCGTTGTGTGCAAACAGGCCCCGAGCCGGCAGCGCCAGCCGCACTTTCAGCCCACTCCCTGGCGCCCAGACGCAGGGGCTGGCAGATGGGCGAGCCGGGCGGGGGCGCGCTCTTTGCTTTGGCTTTTTATTAAGTTCCGCTGAATGTTATTCGCGTGTGGTGCCGGCTCAGATGGCGCGTTCGTTCCCGGAAAGATTGGATCAGCTGACAGTCCACCTGCCCTCCGCAGCAGTAAACCGAGCCGGTGTTTTTGCTTTCGCTTCCGTCGTGCCAGTGGGGAGCTGGGTAACATTTGCTTGTGCGCGGTGTTCTCTGCACTCGTTAAACAAAGCAGGGCCAGGAACAAAGGCGTGGGCAGAGACATGACGGCTGCTCGTTTGCTGGTGGTGAGGGGTGGAGAGGAGAGGAAGGGGGGGGGGGGTCCTAAGATGGGATGGACAGCACACTGTGACTCTAACCACAGGGAACAGGTATTTCAGCACGCAGCCTGCATTGTCACCCCAGTCAGGTTTGGCACACAGAAAGAGAAAAATATACATTCATTCCAAAAAATTAGAATATACATAAAAATACATAATAGACATATATGTGCACACATGGAAGCCAGCATACATGCCAACATGTTAGAATAGGTAAGGAGAAGATTTAAAAAATAATAATCTGGAGAATGTATTTCTCCTATTGACTTCTGTTGAAGCAGAGGCAATTTCAGGCGAGGGATAAATAAAGCCTTATTTCCTTCAAAAATCTGGACTCTCCCGCCCGAATCGGGTCTGTTGGCAGGTATGAGTCAGGTTCACCGAATTACTAGTGTAACCTAGCTCCAGAAAGGCAAAATGATGCCCACAGGACGAACTGACCCATGTGCCTAGAGGTCCTTGGAAAACGCCCATGAATAATTGCGCACCTCAGACTACAGAACCATGGATAAGTCACCCATCTATTAATTTTGTATAGCGCCAACCAGCCACCACTAGGCACCCTCCATTGAACCTGAGAAGCAGAAAACAAGTCTGAAAAATAAGTAGGGGCTAATCAGTATGGAATGATGTTGCTACCTTTCCTACTTTGGTGTCATAGCTGATGTCCATTGTGCGTTTAGCTAAGGGCACTCTGGCAATTCCTCAGTAGGCGGCAGACTAGGGGGCTGCTTTCACAGCAGGGTGGGTTGCCATGACCCAACCACACCCTATCGCCCTCTTCTAGTCATGGCCATTTGCAGTATGGGACTGTCTGAGCATTTTAAGCAGGGCTCATTTTGGTTTCCAGTGAGGTCCTCCCTGCAGCCAATGTCATTTTGCAAAAGAGATGGATGCCTGTTGGGGAAGACTTGGAGGGAGCCTTCCTCCATGAGTTGCAGACAGTAGACCAAGTAGGCTTGGAGTCCGAGATGAGTTGATTTGCAATAGTCAAAGCTTGATCCTCATACTTCCTGGACCCTTGTAAGTTGGTAGGAAGAAGGTACCACAGGAAGAGTTTTTCTGAGCATCAAAGATAGAAAAAGCATGTGGCAATCTTATTAATCTGCAGACCAAGCTTCAACGATTGAGGGGGAAAAAAACTTATGTTCCTCAATGTGGGCGGGAAACCAAGATTAGATGTCACCCACCTGCTAAAACAGATCATGGTGGGAACACACACAATCATAACTTAAAATTTAATTACAGTGAGTTCCTAATCATCCCAGGGACATCTTAAGGATTTTGGGGGCCCTGGGCAAAACCTATTTTGGTGGCCCCTGTTCAGAGCAGCTTTGAATTTATGATTACATTCCAGCTCTTTCATGCCCCCTTTGGCCACGACTGCGTTTACATCTAATATTCAGGGATAATGACGTGTGTTTTCAATCAATCAATCAATCATAAAGCTTTATTCGATCTTGAAATAAAAACAAAGATTATAAAAGCACACACAGTAATAAAGCATAAAATTCATCAAATATTACAGTAAAATATATTAGGATTACAAATACATCTCAGTGTTTTAAAATTAATTTAAAAACTTCCTTTTCTTAGTGCAGGCCCAGAGGAAGTTAGCTACTAAGTAGCTAATAAAAGGATTACCAAGTTTCTTAAGAAAACTGAGAGCCACTCTACATTGACTAAAGTTATGCTGTCTCAGAACCAGTAATAGGTATCTCGCTCATTCCTCTTTATACAGTTCACAGAATAAAACAATATGGAGGTCTGATTGTTCTGAGATTCCGTCACATGGGCAAACAGACAGGTCGCAGAGCTTGCATTTTCCTGCTGGGTACCCCACCAACAATAGAAACAAATTCAGGCGGAATCTTACTAGAATGAATCTACGCTGTAGATTTAGAATTTCCTCTAGATAGTGATAATCGCTCTCTGAAAAGGGTGGAAGACTCATATATAACCTAACTGATGACTAAGCTTTGTTTATCTCTATGCGCTCATGGGCCAGATTAGCCAAAACATTTTCTTTTCTTTCAATATTATTTGTGTTTTCAATATTGCACCACAGCAGCAGCTCAGTAATATTACTGGAAACAATCTTTGTGACCCCCTCCCATTTCTCATATGCGAGGTCCTCTTGTGAATAAAAGAAACTTTTTTTTATGTTGTATGAAACAAACACATTTCTCTGCAAAATGTCTGTAATATACACTCTCACAACACCCACATTAAAAATAAATTAAAGGAAAACCATATTTGAAACAATATGTTTAAGAATTATTCAAGGTCATCAGGGCCAGACTCTCTGCAGAACATATGTGGCTCTATCAGGGACCCTCTGAAAGGCAGGAGCCCTGGGCCAGAGCCCACTTTGCCCATGCCTTAAAACGCCTCTGAATCATCCAATTGGCCACAGTAGACATGTAGTCCTGAAAGTTTATTTGTACTCACTGAAGGCTGCTATCTAGTCGCAAGATGATTTGTGTGGCATCTGCACACACCATGATCGAAAATCCAAACGAGCTTATTAATGCGGCCAAAGGGGCGGCAGAAAGATTACAACAGAGTAGGGCTCAGTGAAGAGCTCTGGGGGGCTCCACAAGAAAGGGCCCAGAAGGTTTACTGAAAGAGGGTCAAGGCTACGGTTTAAGAGAGGTTAGTCAGGAGGATATACAGTTCAGTATCATTGACCTTATTGCTATGTCATGAAGGCGAGAAATTAGAGTGGTTTGCGACACTGAAGGCTGTCAAGAGTTCTGAAAGGATCAGGGCAGCTACTGAACCTGATCTGTAATCATTGCTAGCTGGTCGAGGATAGATACTGGGGTGACTTCAGTACCATGCATGGAACAAAAAAGTTGACAATTTGCTTGCGTTAAAAAGGTAGCCATTTGTTGATTCACTTCATTCTTCGCAACCTTGGCAGCAAACAGAAGTAGGTGTATAGGTCGCAATTGCTTAGCTCTTTTTCAAAGGATGACCATCAAAGCCATCTTCCAAGCTTCAGGAGCTGATGTCTGAATAAAGCATTGGCTGCAAATATCCTCGATGACCAGGGCAGCTGTATCAGCAGATAGATGAAACTCCCTGCAGACAAGGGTCGAATGGGAGTCCCGATTTCATAGATACTATAGCTTGTAGGTGTGTAATGTGAAATACCACAGAATCCATAATACGAGTGAATGCACACAATACAAACACATGGTGCAGGAATGAAGACGTGTATAAGAAAATCAAACTAGAGCAAGAGAATCAAATGTATACGATGTAAAGTAGAAATAAAGAGGTTTGCCTAATCAGAGCAGAGTTGTTCCCTACGGTCGGATCTACCACAATTACCGAGTGAGTCAAACAGCGGTTTCTTTTTGGGCAGATCTCTGCACTAGTCCCTAGTAGAGGACACCCACTGCAAAGTGCTTAGCACCACATTAATCCTCAACTTGCAGAACCAGTCACAGTAATCTAAAAAAAGTTTGCTAGAAAAATGTGACCTAATAAAAAAGCTTATCTTCGGATTTTGTGTGATGTTCACCATGTGATTAACACCTCAAGAGCATTTCTTTTAAAAAGCGCCCTACAAAATAGCTCACAGCTGGAATTCCCAAATACGTCCACCCAATAAGGGACTACATAGACAAATAGGACGGCACTAGAGGCCCTACATTACACATATACTTATGTGTTTATAGATTAATTACTAACTGATAACAAAAGTGACATAACAGATGGAAAGCTAGGATGTTAGGTCTCTGGGAAAGGTAACTAATGTAAAAAATAAACATGACCAAAGCTACTGTTGTGCTCAACGTGTTTCTGAATATTAATAATTAAAACCAAATCATACAAATCCATCATAGGACATTATAAGCCCTTAGTGCCAATAAAACACAGTCAAATAAGAGGTCGAAATTATTGCTGTGGTCTAACAATTTTTCAAGATAGGGATTGAATTTTTCCTGAAAATAGGCAGAGGTTTCTGCTGACGTTGGCCATAACCCCAAGTTGGATCAAACTTTAGGAGTCCTATAAAGACTAACAACGTTTGGACTTTTCTGGAAGTCTCTGTAAAATAATAAATAAAAGGGTTGGCTATAAAAGAGCAGTGATACTTAAAGAAACATGACAATAAATTACTGGTCAGGGTAAGCACCTTCTATGTTCTTGAGAATGTTTTTTTAAATTATTTAATAGGCTTATCACTGAATAAGGAAATAATTAAATGTGTAAGAAATTCCTTGAACATGAGTACTTAATGTTGCACAGCTCGTTTGCAGCAACAAAAGAAGAAACTGCGGAAAGCTTGAATTTCAGTTCTGCCTTCTATAAAGTGAAATATGAAGGTGGTATACTGAAAAATACACAGCTGAAGTGCAAGATGGCTATGGTTTCCAGATCAGCTACAGTGGGAACATTATGTGCTCAATGTTCACACTGTGCAGGGAACAGTGGGATAGAAACTTAAGACCTTGAGCATAGAGAGCACTGGACTTGAAGCCTTTTTAACATTCACAGGGTTCACATCAATATGACTGGTAAACAAATGCACGGGACAGCTGTCACTGAGGACGCTGCTACACTGGCTAGAATATGTCCCTCTCCTCAGTTTCTTCTAATGGGTCTGGTTCTGCCCGCAGCAAAGCCATACGGTGCACAGCGTATCCGACTGCTAACCAACTCTGTTGGTTGTGGTCAGCAACAGGGTCTTTTGTGTCTGTATCTTCTGTCATCTTTGCACTAGTCATCAGGACAGCTCCTTCGCTACTCAACTTCTGCAAGAAACTGAAGACCTGGCTGCTCAGCTAGGAGGTCCGCCTGGATGGCAATCAGGTGAGTGGACATTGGTGGCCAGCCCAGCCGAGGCAGCAGGAACTACTAGTGTTTGCAGGGAGATGGCCCTGCACCAGGTCATTGGGTTTTATCCCATCTGACAAGGTGAGGGATTTAAATTCAAGGCCTTGGCAGACCTGAGCCTTATATACTCAGTGGTAAGATAGATGAAGACAACTTCCCTCCATCCCTTGTTTTGATTTCTCCTCTTCTCTAGATCTCTCACGCTACCTCGGCTGAAGGGTATGAATCCAGGTTCATTGTTATTCTGGACCTTGAAGATATGAGGTTGATTTTTTACGTCTGCTAATTGTCCTTCTTGCTTCTGAACAATCTGCAGAATCTAATGGCAATTTTTCCTCTCCTGCTCCTTTCTTGCTTGTTGCCCATGGAGTATGTTTAACAACTTTGCTGGCTGGAGAATTTATCTATTGAGGAATCCCCTTGCACTGGGACACTGGAATTTTTGTCTGGAGTTCACTTCTATCACATTTTGTTTTCACACTAGTTCCAACCTAGCTACCTACTTTGAGGAGAGACCAGGAGGTTTGAGTTTGGGACTTTTCCAATACTTTCCACATTTCATTTTTATGACTGCACGCGGTTTGCTTTGTGAGCATAGTTACATAGTATGAAAACACAGTTTTCATTTCACCTTGTCACCTGGCCTCTCTATGCCTGTTTTCCTTTCTATTATTTGTCATCTTTATAGTTGTTTATAGTGTCCTCGTATTTAATCTTTATAAATCAATTTGCTATAAAACTCTTTAGAGGATTCATACAACTAATTATTTTTGCCACTTATAGGAGAGCTATCTTAAAATGAATAGATTTACAATTTCCAGTCCTCAAAGTGAACCAGGAAGGTTTGCGTTATTATCCTTGTACCTAATTTTAAAAATATTGCTACGGTGGTGCAAAATAAAGACCAGAATAAAATGATCCCTATCATACATTTTCAGGCTATCCCAGGACTGACTGTTCAATAATCTTCCTAGGATGGTGGCGTACCGGTGTGAAAATCTGTACATCAGAAAAGTACTAGGAGTGGCCAAGATATTTCTACGTGAAACAGAAATTAAGAAACCTACAAGTGAAACAAATGGACTGAAGAAGTATCAAGGAACCGGCCTTGATGGAGCGACTGACTTTCAACGCGATAGGAACGTCTTACAAATCAGATGGGAAAAGTGGGAAAATAATTTGCAAGGGACCCACGTCTGGGCATACCCTGCCAACTTTGCCACTGGATTCAAGCTATCCTGGCTGAAGAGGGGTGTAACCCCGAAACCGGTCCTAGGATGCTTGTTTCCGGTCCAGGGAGGACCTGGCTTAGCAGTTCGGGCTGGACTGTTCCCATGAGGCACAGGGTCAAGACTGATTTGCATATGGCCAGGTCAAAACTGGGGTGGCATGGTGAGCAAAAGAATGATGGATTTAACCCAGATCTCTTGACTGGGGGTGAATGTTTTGATTTGTTCTGCATTCCGTCCATCAATTGTGTCTTTTGACTTATAGTTCAGCACAATAGATGCTAAAGTAGTAGCTTTAGTACTATATCAGGTATGTGATATTAATTAAAACGCATTGCTTCTTTTGTATAATCTGATAACTCCTATCAATATGTCCACCATTATAAATGGTATCTGAATATGTAAACATGAATATGGTGAGACATTTATATTCTTTAAATATGTGTACTGCCAAATTAGACCAATTCTCATTATAAAATTGAAATGTGTTCTCCATGGACATCACTATAAAAGAAATTAAACTCAATTTAACTTTTCTTGCACACTATCTTATTCTTGAGTCTTATTCTTGAGAACATGTTCTTCATTATACACATTTCTTACTGTATAGTTTAGTATTGAGGGGCAACTCCTTTGCCAAAGTTACTTCAAAAAAGCAAACACATTTCTTACTCTATAATTTGCTATTGAGGGCACCACTTTGCTAAGTTTGCGTCAAAAGGGACTGATATATAGATGCAGCAGAGACATCCTCCGAATAACAATACAGTTCACAGTGTCCCATTGTTAATACTCATACGGGGTAGCGTGTAATCGGAGTCCGTCATGGTAGCATAATTCTGAGGCAGTGACACTGTATTACATACACTGTACAGTTTTATGAAAACAGATGCTGATAGGACTTCGGAGCATGCTAACTATTTTCTTCAGATATGCTCAACGAATCATCTTCAAGCAAAGATGATACAAATGGAGAATACTTCATTGGGGTCTGTAAGTTACCTCAGACATTGGTTTTTGAGAAATGGAAAGTTGGAAGTAGTTGACCGATTCCTACTTCTTGGCCTGAATGCACAATTTAGGGACTAGTAACTTATGATCGTTGTGAAATCACTGACCTCAAAAGTCTGAAGGTAAAGCCTTTTTATGCAATTTAAAATATAGTATATAATGTTGTCCCTGGCTACAGTCAGCTTTCCTGAAACAAAAGGACAATGGACAAACATTCATGCTGGGTCAATGTATATTTCTACCCCATGGAAATAGAGGGTGGTTGGGGACGAAAAGCACAGTAACCAATTCTAACTGAAAACGATACCGTACTGTTATATTACTGATAAATATATTTTCCACTGTCTGGAGTTGAAAGAATTACAGGCGATATTGAATTAACCGACAATTGATGATTCACAGAGTCTACTAGGTGGCACATTAATACATTATTAAGAGATGACAATGGCCCAAAATTATGTCTGTGGTATATTTTAAGATTAAAAAACTATACTTTAGAGATCCGTTTGTCTTACTTATGGTGGCATGCTTTGCCCCTATCCGTATGATCGAAAACAACGTAGGAACATGCTTACAAAATCAAGCATTAGAATCGAACTGGACATTTAAATACTTTTTAAAGTGATGTCACTATGTCCTGTGGGTGACACATAACCATACCAAGCCCCATAGACATACGCTCAAGGAATGGCCACCTATTACTCTACAAAAGTTGAGAAGGCGCTTCAAAAACTCCTCTGCAGGTAACAAAAGAGACCCAGAGTAAGCTGATGACCAAGAGAAACTCTTGTTTGCCCATATATCTGGGGAAACCTAGTATGGACTGGGAAAAATACTAAGACCCTTTGGCACGAACCCATCCAACATTGAGTCTTTGAGGGTCAGAAGCCTGCACAGGAAGCATATAAATGATTTTATTTCAATACCGGGCATTCCATAGACAGGAAGACATTTAATACAGTTCATTCCAGCACTATATAACTTAGGGCCCGATTTATATGTTGGTAGGAAGGGAACTCTGT